>RXID01015611.1:0-42500 GCA_005019695.1 Trichopus zeylanicus subsp. travancoricus | reverse complement strand
AGTTGCAAGTAGTACACTACTACTACAACTACTACTGCAAGCACTGCTTCAAGTCCAACAATTACTACAATCACAATTGCGAATACTACGATTGCTACTAATTCTACTACAACTACACCCACTATGAGTACTATGCTACTAGTACTACTACAACTACTACTGCTCCTGCAGCTGCTACAGCTACTACTATTGCTACTAATGCTACTACTACGACTATACCTATTGCTACTAGTACTACTATTACTACTATTACCTGCTCTGCCGCCACTGCTACTACTGCTGCTACTACTACTACTACTAATGCTGCTACAACTATTGCTACTGCCACGGCTGCTGCTACTACTGCTGCTATTGCTACTAATATTACTACTACTATTGCTACTATTACAACTACTCCTACTATTACTACTACTACTACAACTACTACTACTACTACTACAACTCCTATTACTACGACTGCTAATACTATTACTATTCCCACAACTACTGCTACTGCTATTGTTGTTGATGCTACTACTACTACTACAACGACAACAACTTCTCACACTAAGACTACTATTGCTACTACTACTACTACTACTACTAAGACTATTATGTCTACTAAATCTACTACTACTGCTACTACTACAACCAAAACAACTACCACTACCTCTACTACTACTACTACTTCTACTACTGCTACTATAACTATAACGACTAATACCACTGCTACTACCACTACAACAACTACTACTACCACAACAACAACAACTGCTGCTGCTACTACTACTTCTCCTACTACTGCTACTACTACTTCTTCTACTACTAACATGATTAATACAACCACTTTTAATGTTCCTACTACAGCTACTGCTACTACTACTGCTACTACTACTATTGCAACTGCTACTACAGCCACAATTGCTACTTCAACTACTACTACTACTAATACTACTGCTACTGCCATGTTACAACTATTGCTCCTGCTTCTAGTACTACTACAGTTGTTGCTGCTGCTACTGTTTCTCCTGCTAGTCCTAGTACAACTATTACTATAACTATAACTACTATTATTGCTACTACTGCTGCTACTATTACTAGTTGTACTCCAACTACTACTCCTACTATTATCCCTACTACTATATCTCCTGCTGCTACGACTACTGTTATTAATAATACTATTACTACTACCACTATAACTACCACTACAACTACTGCTACTACTACTGCTAAGACTACGACTACTACTGCTGCTGATACTACAACTGCTACAACTTCAAGAGCTACTTCTACTGCTACTATAACAACAACAACAACTACTACTGCTACTACTGCTACTACTCCTACTACTCCTACCACTACTTCTACTATTTCTACTACTACTATTATTATTACTTCACCAACTACTATTACTACTGCTATTACTATTACATCTACTACTACTATTACTACTACACCTACTACTAAATCCACAACCGCTACTACTGCTACAACTGCTACAACTACTACTACTAGAACTACTAGTACTACAATAACTACTACTACTACTTCTCTAACGATACTAGAACTACCTCTAATAGTACTAACTCTACTACTACTAGTTCTACAACTAAAACGACCGCTGCTGCTGCTACTAAGACTAATACTGCAACTGCTACTACTACTACTACTTCTTCTACGACTGCTACAACTGCTACTAGTGCTACTACTATTGCTACAACTACTACTGTTTTTGCTGCTGCTGCTACTGTTGCTATTATTACTACTGCTGCTATTATGATTACTACTATTGCAATTACTTCGACTACTACTTCTACAATCGCTACTACTGCTACTACTGCTACTACAACTACTACTACAACTTCTACTACTACTAAAGCTCCAATGCTATTACTACTGCTAATATTATTACAAGTACCACTACTATTGCTACTACAACTATTGCTACTACTTCTACAACCACTGCTACTACAACTAATGTTGCTACTGCTACGACTGACACTATTACAACAACTGCTACTACTGCTACTACTTCCACTATTGCTACTACAGCTACGTCTGCTACTACTACAACAACAACTAGTACTATTGCTACTATGAGTACTACTAGTAATACTACTACTGCTGCTACTACTATTACCATTACTATGAGTGCTCTGCGTAATAATACTACTACTACTGCTGCTGCTTCTACTAATGTTACTACTATGCCTACCACTGCTTGTACTACTACAAATATCACTTCATATACTATGACTGCTACCTCAACCACTACAACTACTACTACCAGTAATGCTACTGCTACAACTACTACTATTGTTATTGCTGCTAGTACTACTACTACTGCTGCTACTACTATTGCTACTACTGCTACTAATGTTTGTACTATAACTAGTACTCCTAATACTAGTACTACGACTACTACTACTACTACTACTACTACTACCACTACTACTGCTACTACTACAACCACTACTACAACTATTGCGACTGCTACTACTACTATTACTATTGCTACCGCTACTACTACTCACCCTACTCACCCTACTACTACAACTACTACTACTACTGCTACTACTACTACTACTTGTACTACAACTACTACAACTACTCCTACTGCTATTGCTACTACTGCTGTTACTACTAATACTACTATTGCTACTACTATTACTACTGCTATTACTAGTACTACTACTACTCCTACAACTACTACTACAGGTATTACTACTACTACTTCTACTACTACTAAAGCCACAATGCTACTACTACTGCAACTGCTACAGCTGCTATCACCACTACTGCTATTATGACTACTACTATTATTGCTACTACTAATACTACTGATGCTACTACTACTACTACTCCAACAACAACTGCTGCTACTAGTCTTGCTATAGATATTGCTACTACTACTACTACTGCTACTATTTCCGCTACGGCTACTAATACTTTTGCTACTATTTCCGCTACGGCTACTAATACTACTGCTACCGCTACAGCTACTATTACTACTACTACTACTACTTATACTATAATTGCTACTGCTGCCACTATTGCTTCTATTACTACAACTGTTCCTCCTAGTTGTACTTCAAATACTACAACTACTACTGCTACTGTTACTGCTCCTCTAGTACTACTACTACCACAACTACTACTCCTACCACTACTACCAAAACTACTACTACTACTACTACTATGGCTACCCTTTTGTCTACTATTACTCCTACTACAACTACTACTACCGCTTCTACAACTAATTCTGCTACTACAATTGCTGCTCTTGCTGCTACTACTGCTACTTCTACTATTCCTACTGCAATTACTACTACTATGATTATTCATGCAACTATTGCTACAACTGCTACTACTAACACAACTAGTACAACAACTTCTACTATGACTACCACAGCTACTGCTACTACTACTACTGCTTCTACTACTACTGCTGCTACTACAACTACTGCTACTGCTACTGCTGCTACTGCTAATACTGCCTCTACTACTACTACTACAACTGCTACTGCTACTACTACTACTAGTAATGTTACTACTATAACTAGTACACCTAACACTATACTACTACTACTACTACAACTACTACTACAACTACTACTACTACCGCTACCACTACTGCTACTACTACTACTACTACCACCACTACTATGACAGCTCCTCCTACTACTTCTACTACTACTACTGCTATAACTATTGCTAATGCTGCTCCTACTCACACTACTATTACGACTACTGCTACTACTACTACGACTACTACAATAACAACAACAATAATAAAAACTACTACTACTACTACTACTACTACTACTACTACTATAATTACTACTACTTCTCCTACGACCATGACTACTACAACTGCTACTACCACTACTATTACAACCACTATTACAGCTATTGCTACTACTGCTTCTACTACAACTAATACTACTTCTCCTATGACCACAACAACAACAACAACAACTACTAGTACTACTTCTCCTACTACTACTTCTAGTGCTATTACTTCTACTGCTTCGCCTACTGCTACTACTACTGCCACAACTACAATTGTTATAACTACTTCTACAGTAGCTACTACAATAAGTACTACTAATATTATTGCAACACTGCTATTAGAGCTACTACTACTACTATGGCAATTACTAGTACGACTGTTACTGTTGCTGCTACTAGTACTACTACTATTTCTACTACTTCTACAACTATTGCTGCAGCTACAGCTACTACAACTACTTCTCCTACCACCACCACTATAGCTACTAATACTACCACTACTTCTATGACAACTACAGCTTCCACAACTACTACAACTACTGCTACTATTTCCACTACTACTACAACTACTACTACTAATACAACTGCTGCTGCTGCTACTACTACCATAACTATTACTGCTACTACTTTTACTACTACTATTACTTATCCTACTACTACTACTACTCCAACTACTACTAACACTGCTAGCAGAACAACTTCTACCATTACAACTACTACTAGAGCTAGTAATGCTGCTACTTCTACTACTACTACAACTAGTGCTACTATAACTACTACTCTAACAACTTCTACTACTGAAACTACGACAACAACTACTACTACGAATACTATGATGACAATAACTCCTAGAACAACAACTACTACTATCACTCGTACTACTACTACTACTACCCCAACTACTACTCCAACTGCTACCACTATTACTACTATTACTTTGTTGACTACTACAACTACTGCTACTCCTACTACTTCTACTACTACTACTTCTACTATTACTACTACAACTACTACTGCTACTAGTACTGCTGCTGCTGCTACTACTACTTCGCAAATGCAACAAGAACAACCTCTACTGCTACTACAACTTCTACGACTTCTACTATTGCTACTACAACTACTGCTACTTCTAATCAAGCTACTACTACTAATATTAATACTACTACTACAATTGGTACTACTGGTGCTACGTCTACTACAGTTACTGTTGTTATGTCAGCTACTACTACTACAACAACTAGTACTACTGTTGCTACTTCTACTAATACTACTGTTACTACTAGAGCTACCACTAGTACTACTATTACTTCTTCTACTACTGCTGCTATTACTACTACTACTCCTCCTATTGTTGCAGCAGCAACTTATGCTGCTACTACTATTGCAACTATAACTACTACGACCACAAGAACTACTACTACGACGACTGCTACTACTACTACTACTACTACAGCTATTACTACTATTACTTTAGATACTTCAACTACTACTCCTACTATTGCTACTGCTACTGCTACTATTACATTGGATACCCCAACTACTCGTACTATTATTACTGCTACTGTTGTTATTACTGTTGCTACTACTGTTACTGCTACTAATGTTAGTACTAGTACTAGTATTCCAAATACTGCTACTACTACTACTATTACTACTACAACAACCACAACAACTGCTACTACTACTACTACTACTACTTTTGCTACTACAACCTCTACTACTACTACTACTACTACTACTACTTTTGCTACTACAACCTCTACTACTACTACTACTACTACAATTGCTCCTGCTGCTACTACTAATGCTACTAATGCTGCTGCTACTACTACTACTACTATTACTACTACTACTACTACTACTATTACTACTATTACTACCACCACAACTACTACTACTACCACTGCTACTACTACCAGCACTACCACTACTCCTACTACTGCTACTACTACTACAACTATTACTTCACATACTACAGTTACTACTTCTAATAATACAGCTGCTACTTTCGCTACTGCTACTACTACGGCAAGTACAACTACTAGTACTCTTGTTATTGCTAATGCTACTACGACTACTGCTGCTGCTGCTACTACTACTACTGCTACTACTGTTACTAGTAGTACTACTACTCCAACTACAACTCCTACAACTACTACTACCACTACAACTACTACTACTGCAACTACAACTACTATAACTACTACTACTATAACTACTACTCCGACTAATACTACTATAACAACTTCTACTACAACTACTACCACTACTATCTCTCCTTCTAATACTCCTACTACTGCTGCCACTCTTGCTACTGCTACTACTACTATTTCTTTCGCCAACTACTACTACTGTTGCTATTTATACTACATCTACCGGTACTACTACTACTGCATCAACTACTTTTTCAACCACCGCTACTACAACCACTAGTACTACTTCTACAATTACTCGTACCACAACAACTACCACTACTGCTGCTCTAATGCTAATAGAACAACCTCTACTAGTATGACCTCTACTACTACTACTTCCACAGCTACTACGACTATTATTGCTATTACTACGACTAATACTATAACCGCTACTACTACAAGTACTTCTACTACCGCTACGACCGCTACTACTGCTACTACAATTGCATCAACTACTGCTGCTATAACTACTACTGCTACTACTACTAATACTACTATTGCTATTGCTTCGACTACTACTTCTACAACCGCTACTACTGCTGCTACTACTACAACTACTAGTGCTGCTGCTTCTACTACTACTACTGTTGCTGCAACTACCACTACTACTACTAATTCTACTACTACTACTACGACTATTACAGTAGATATCACCACTACAGCTACTATGACTACAGTTATTGTTGTCGCTACTAATTCTACTTCTACTACTACTACTAATACTACTAAAACTACTACTACTAGAACTACTTCTACTATTGCTACTATCGCTACTACAACTACTGCTACTACTTCTGCTATGGCTAACTACTACTACTACTACTACTGCTATAACAATTACTGTGACTACACTACTATTACTAATCCTACAACTACTACTATTGCAGCTACTACTAACACTACTAGCACAACAACTTCCACTGTTACAACTACTGCTAGTGCTAGTACTACAATTACTTCTACTATTGCTCCTAAAACTGCTACTACCACTACGGCTGCTACTCCTACTACTGCTTATACTGGTACTACTTCTACTACTATTGCTGCTACTGCTACTAATGCTATAACAAGTACTGCTACTGAAACTACTACAACAACTACTACTACAAATACTACCATTACTACCACTATTGCTACTACTACTCCTACTGCTACTATTACTACTACTATTACTTCGCCAACTACTACTACTATTGCTACTCCTACTACTTCTACTACTACTACTTCTACTATTACCACTAAAACTGCTACTGCTGCTAGTACTACTACTACTGCTGCTGTTGCTACTATCACTAGTACTGTGCAAATGCAACTAGAACAACCTCTACTATTACTATAACTCCTTCGACTTCAACTGTTGCTACTACAACTACTACTACTTATACTAAAGCTACTACTACTAATACTAATACTACTACTACAACTGCTACTACTGCTGCTACTTCTACTACAGTTACTGCTGCTATATCGGCTACTACAACAATGACTAGTACTCCTACTGCTACTTCTACTAACAGTACTACTGCTGCTATTTCTACTACTATTACTACTAGTGCTAAAACTAGTACTACTACTACTTCAACGACTACAACTACTACTACTCCTCCTCCTCCTACTACAGCAGCTGCTGCTAGTGCTACTACTATTAATGCTACCATTACTACTACTATTCCTACTACTGCTACTATTATTACTACTATTAATTTACATACTACAACTACTACTCCTGCTACTGCTACTGCTACTACTACTATTATGATACATACCACAACTACAGCTACTACTACTTCTGCAATTGTTGTTCTCGCTGCTACTACTAATACTACTATTACTGCTGCTACTACTGTTACAACTACTAATGTTACTACTAGTACTACTACTCCTAATACTGCTCCTCCTCCTACTACTACTACAACTACTACTACTACTACTACTACTACTACTATTACTACTACTACTACTACTACCACAACTATTGCTACTACTACTACTACTACTACTTCTGCCAATACTACCACTACTACTACCACTACTGCTACTACTACTATTGCTACTGCTACTGCTACTAATGCCACTAATGCTACTACTACTACAACAACTACTACCACTTCTACTACTACTACTACTACTACAACTTTTACTCTACCACAACTACAACCACTGCCACTTCTACTACTACTTCTACCACCACTACTACTATTGCTTCACATACTACAGCTACTACTACTACTACTGTTACTACTACGGCTACTACTGCTACTAGTACTCTTGTTATTGCTGATGCTACTACTACTACTACGTTTGCTACTGCTACTACTACTGCTACTACTGTTACTACGAGTATTACTACTCCAACTACAACTACTACAACTACTACTACCACTACAACTACTACCACTTCAACTTCAACTACTACAACAGCAACTACTAGGACTAATAGTACTACAACAACTTCTAGTACTACTACTACAACTACTCTCCCTCCTCCTCCTCCTGCTACTACTACTGCTGCTGCTTTTACTACTACTTCTACAACCGCTACTATTGCTACTATTACTACTCCTATAATTTTTGGTACTACAACTACAATGACTACTACTACTACTACTACTATTGCTACTACAACTACTAGTACTACTGCGCTAATGCTACTAGAACTACCTCTACTACTACTACAACTTCTATGGCTTTTATTGCTAGTACCACTACTACTTCAACTACAACTACTGCTACTGCTGCAACAACTAATGGTACTACAACTGCCACTGCTACTTGTAATACTAATAATACAGCTACAACAACTGCTACTGCTGCTACATCTGCTGCAGCTACTAAAACAACAATAACTAATACTGATGTTGCTATTTCTACTAATACTACTACTGCGGCTATTGCTACTACTGTGACTACTAGTGCTACTCCTAATACTATTAGTACTAGTACTACTACTACTACTCCTCCTCCTCCTACTACAGTTGCTCCAACTACTGCTACTACTACTAATGCTTCTACTACTTATACTACCACTACTACTACGGATACTACTACTGCGACTACTACTACTACAATTACTTTACATACTACAACTACTACTTCTACTACTGCTACTGCTATTACGCTTATTACGTTATATACCATAACTACTCCTACCGCTACTAATGCTATTATTGTTATTGCTGCTACTACTATACTACTTCTACTGCCACTACTACTGTTACTGCTACTAATGTCACTATTAGTACAAGTACTCCTAATACTACTACTACTACTACTAGTACTACTGTTATTGCCGCTGCTACTACTACTACTACTATTGTTATTGCTGCTACTACTACAACAACTACTACTTCTACTACAATTACTGCTAGTACTATTACTCCAACTACTACTACAACAACTACTACTTCAGCTAATAGTACTATGACTACTTCCACTACTTCTACAACTACTACTACTTCTACCACTACTACTTATACTATTACTACAATAACTGCTACTATTGCTACTACTACTGCTGCTGCTACAGCTACGGCTACTGCTACTACTACATCTACTACAACTGCTATTGTTACAACCACAACAACAACTACTACTAGTACCACTACTTCTACTACCACTACAACTAACACTACTACTACTACTATTGCTACAACTACCATTGCAACTACTGCTAGTAGTAATACAACTATTGCTGTTACTACTATAACTACTACTACTTCTTCGAATACAGCTGCTGTTTCTCCTACCATGACTAGTACTACAGCTACTACTGCTTCTGCTGCTACTGGAACTGCTACTACTACCACCACCGCTGCTGTTGTCACTACCACTACAACTACTGCTACAGCAACTGCTACAACTATAACTACCGCTGCTGTTGTCACTACCACTACAACTACTGCTACTACCACTACTACTACTACAGCTACTGCTGCTATTACTACTAATATTGCGGCTATGACTTCTAGTACTATGACTACTACTATTGCAGCTTCAACTATTTCTACGGCTACTACTACCACTGCTGCTACTACTACTACTGCTGCTGTTGCTCCTGCTGTTGTTGTTGTTGCTGCTACGAACACTACAAATACTACTACTACATCTCTTAGAACTGCTAGAACTGCTACAACAATAATTACTACCACAACAATAACTACTACTAGTACCACCACTTCTGCTACCACTACAACTAATACTACTCCTACTACTATTGCTATTACTACTACTACAGTAAGTACTGCTAGTAGTAGTACTATTATTGCTGCTACTACTACAACTGCTACTACCTCTTCTACCACACCTACTGCTACCACAACTACTACTGCTACTACCAAAATTTATTGGACTGCTATTGCTAATGTTACTACTACTACTGCTGCTGCTGCTGCTGCTGCTACTGCTACTACTACTACTGCTGCTGTCACTACCACTACTGTTGCTGCTGCTGCTGCAATTGTTACTACCACTACTAGTACTGCGGCAACGACTTCTAATACAACGACTACAACTACTGTAGCTTCAAGTACTACTACTGCTACTATTACTATTGCTGTTGTTGCTCCTACTATTGTTGCTATTGCTGCTACCACCACTACTAGTACTACTACTACATCTCTTACAACTACAAGAATTGCTGCTACTATGACTGCTGCGACTACTGTTGCTGCTTCAACTTCTACTACAACTTGTACTACTGCTACTACTTTTGCTATGACTACTACTATTAGTGCAACTACAGCTCCTATTGCTTCTATTACCGCTACTACAGCTATAACTACTGCAACTACTAGTACTACTTCTGCCATTGCTACTACTTCTACTACTACTACTACTATTGCCATCGCTACTACTACTACTATTACTACTACTTCTGCGGCTGCTACTACTGCTACTCTACTATTACTGATACTACAACTACTACTCCTACTGCTGTTACTACTTCTATTGCTGTAGCTACTACTACTACATCTATGACTACATCACCTTTTCCCAATACAACTATTACTACAATGGCTACTACTACTACTACTACTGCTACTACTTCAGCTACTACTACTATTTGTACTATAGCTACTAATTTTTCTCCTACTACTACTACTACAAGTGCTACTCCCACTACTACTACTACTACAACAACTAATACTTCTAGTATACTATAGCTACAACTACAGTTGCAACTACTACGAGTAGTAGTACTACTACTGCAACTACTACTACAAAAGCAACTACTTCTTTTACCACACCTGCTGCTGCTATGACTATTACTACTACTACCGCTGCTGTTGCTACTACCACTACTACTACCACAACTGCTACTGCTGCTCCTCCAGCTACTGCTACTACTAGTACTGGTACTCCTCCTACTGTCGCAGTTGTCACTAGAACTACTACTGCTACAACTACTGTTGTTGTTGTTGTCATTACAACTACAAATTCTACTACAAGTACTGTGGATACAACTACTAATAATACTACTACCACTACTGCAGCTTCGAGTACTGCGACTGCTACCGCTACTATTACTGCAACTACATCTACTACGACTACTGCTACTACTATGACTGCTACTACTACTGCCACTGCTTCTACTTCTATTATTACTTTTGCTATGACTGCTACTACTACTGCTACTACTCCTATTGCTGCTACTTCTGCTACTACTATTACTCTTACAAGTAGAACTGTAGCTACTGCGACTACTACTACTGTTATAACTACTACAGCTACTATTACAGCTACTATTGTTACTACTTTTGCAACCACTACTGCTACTACTGCATTTGCTACTACTACTACTACTAAAGCCACTACTTCTACAACTGTTGCTACTACTTCTACTACTACTGCTACTACTCCTCCTCCAACAACTAATGCAACTACTACTACAACTGCTGTTGGTGCTACTACTGCTACTGCTACTGTTACCACTAGTACATCTACAACTACTTCTCCTACTCCTAACACGACTGCTACTACTACAGCTGCTACAACTACTTCTATTGCTTTTGCTACTACTACTACTAGTACTACTGCTACTACTATTGCTACAACTACTACTGCTACTAGTGTTACTACCATTGTTACTACTTCTACTACTGTCATTGCTACTACATTATTACTACTGCTATTACTACTACCACTGTTGGTACTATTATTACTAATATTATTGCTACTACTGCTACTATTGCTGTCGACACTACCACTACTTCTAATAGTACTACTCCTGTAGCTGCAACTACAACTATTACCGGTACTACTGCAACTACTAATGCTACACCTTCTATTACTACTACTACTGCTGCTGCAACTACAACTACTACAACTTTTACTACTAAGGCTGGTAAAATTGCTACTACTATTACTACAAATACTGCTACAATTGTTGTTGTCGTTGCTACTACTACTACAAATAATACAACTTCTCCGACTACTACTACTTCAGCTACTACTATTGCCGCTACAACTGTTGCAACTACTTCTACTACTACTACTACTACTACTACTACTACTACTGTTGCTGCCACTTCCGCTCATACTGCTACTACTACTGCTACTGGTACTACTACTACCACTATTACTACTACTACCACCACTACAATAATAACAACTTCTTTAATTAGAATTTCTACACCAACTACTTCTACTAGTCGTATTATTGCTGCCGCTCCTAATACTACTACTATTACTACTATCACAACTACTACTACATCAACAACAACAACAACAACAACAACAACTGACTACTTCTCGATTCTTACTACTACTGCTATTGCCACTACTACTCTTACTAGTATTACGACACCAACACACTACTCTTCCTAGAATAGTATTGCTTACTACTACTCTTAGTATTACTTCTTCAAAACTATTGCTCCTGCTACTCCAACTATTGTTGCGCCTTTACTCCTACTAATCCTCCTACAACTACAACTACTACAACTACTAATACAAATGGTACAGCCACTACTAATGATTGACTCCTACTTCTACTACAAAACTCCCAATTCTACTTCACGACTCGAATATGACTACTTACTCATAACTACTACTACTGATGCTCCCACTACCTACTAGTAATGTCATCTTCTACTCTACTCCTAATACTCCTACTCGTACAATGCTACTACTACAACTTGTACTGTGACTCCTACTCCAACTCCTACTCCTATCAGTCCTCCGACAAGTAAACTGCTACAACTAGTACAACTACGACTCCCCCAACTACTACTACAACTATTTCTACTACTGCTACCACTACTACTGCTACTTCCACTACTATTACTATTGTTCCAACTATTACCACAACTACTCCTATTGCTGCTACTACTACTACTAGTTCTACTACTACTACCACTACTACCACTACTGTTGCAGCTGCCACTACTGCTACTACGTCTATTACTAGCTAAACTTCTACCACTCCTACTCCAACTCCAACTGCTACCACTACTCCTACTGATACTACTACAACCACTACTCTAATTACTATTACTCCCATTCCTACCCTTACAACTACTTCTAATACTACTACGACTACAACAACTATTACTACTACTCCTACTCCTGCTCCTGCCACTCCTAAAACTACTCCTATTCCTACGCCTACTCGTACTAATGCTAGTACTACAGCTACTCCTAGCCCAATGCCTGCTACTATTTCTACACTACAACCACTACTACTACTATTACTACAATCCTACTACAACTACTACTACTACTACTACTACTACTACTACTCTTACTACTACTACTACTACTACTACTACTACTACTACTACTATTGCGACTACTACTGCTACAACAATAGCAACAAAAACAACTACTACTTCTACTACCGCTATTACTAATACTACTGCTACTACTACTATTACTACTAGTTCTACAACTACTACTCCTACTACTATAATTACTGCTATGACTATTATAACTATAGCTACTACTACTACTACTACTACTACTACTACTACTACTACTACTACTACGTCTACTACTACTAATACTACTATTACTGCTAAGACTTTTACTAGTACTAAAGTGACTAGAAATACTAATACTACTACTACTACTACTACTACTACTACTACTACTACTACTACTACTACTACTCTTGCTAATACTACTACAATGACAACAACAACCACTACTACTACTACTATAACTACAATTGCTACTTCCACTACTACTACAATGACAATAACTACTAATGCAACACTTACTGCAACTGCTTCTACTACTCCAACTACTACTACAACTCCTCCTCTGCCTCCTCCTCCTACTACTCCTTCTACTACTACTACAACTACTACTGCTACTGTAACTTCAACTGCAACTGCTACTCCTTTTATAACTTCTACTACTCCAACTACTACTACTACTCGTACTATGACTACCACTACCATGACTACTACCACTCCTAATAGTTCTATTACAACAACTACTACTACAATTAATACCACTACTAATACGATGACTATTACGACTACTACAACTAGTACCACAACTACTACAACTACTACTACTACTTCAACTCCTACTCCAAAAATGACTCCTACAACTACTTATGCTACTAGTATTTCTACTAATGCTACTACTACTACTACTACTCCAGTTACTACTACTACAACTACAACTACTACTACTATGACCACTACTACTATTGCTAATACTATTACTACTCCAGCTACTACTACTTCTGCTACTAACTCTACTACTACTACTAATGCTACTACTACTACAACACTACTCCTGCAACTTTGACTACTAGCTCTACTACTACTCCAACAACAACTACTATTATTACTTTTGGTACTACTACTACAACAACTACTACTACAACTCCTACTAGTACTACTACTACTACTACTACTAGTAGTACTACTACAACTGTTACTACTACTAGTACTGCTACTACTACTACCACCACCACCACCACCACCACCACTACTACTACTACTGCTTCTTCTGCTGCTACTGCTGCTGCTGCTGTTGTTGTTGCTGCTACCACTATTACGACTACTACTGTGGCTACTACTACTACTACTAATACTCCTACCAATACTACTACTGCCATTGGTGTTACTCCAACTACTACTACTACTATTATTGTTATTGTTGTCACTACCATCACTACTACTATAACTTCCCCTGCTACTATTAGTACTAGTACCGCTACTGCTACTACTACAACTATCACTTCTAGTACTCCTGTTACTACTACTACTGCGACTACAAGTATAACTAGTAATCCAACTACTATTATTACAATGAGTACCCCTACTATTAGTACTTCAACTATTGCTACACTACTTCTTCTACTACTGCCACTACTATTACTACTGCTACTGCTTCTGCTACTACTACTACTACTACTACTCGTCCTGCTAATATTATTGCTGCTACCACTATCACTGCTACTACTAGTAGTAGTACTACAACTATTACTACTACTACTGATACTACTCCAACTAATAATACTATTTCAACTACTAGTACTGCTTCTTCTAGTGCTACTACTACTACTACTAGTACTGCTACTGCTACTACTACTACTACTAGTACTGCTACAGCTACTACTACTTCTACAGCTACTACTTCAACGCTAACTTATACTACTTTGATTATTTCTACTATGACAACTACATCTGCTACTAATTCTACTATAACTTCTGCTACTACTATTACTACTATTGCTACCACCACCACCACTACTTCTACTATAACCCTACGTTCGATTTGGGATCAGGATTAGGATTAGCCTTTTTCAGAATTATTCTTTTCTTCTTGTAAAATTAATATTACTTATTTTACACTATTATTAAATCAAATTATTATAAAAAATTAAATATCTTTTTGCACTTTAAATTATTGAAACATTAATTTTGATAAAAACATATTAGTTTACAAAAGTGGTTCACTAGTCTTGATCCTGATCCTGATCCTAATCTTAAAACAAACGGTGCCTAACTTCTTCTACTATTATTACTACTGCTGCTGCTGCCGCTGCTGCTACTACTAACACTACCCCTACTGCTATTACTGATACTACCACTACAACTAGTTTGACTACTACTAATGGTACTATTACCAATGCTACTAGTAGTATTACTACTACTGCTGCTGCTACAACAACTAATACTACTACTACTACTTTATCTTCGAGTACTACTACAACAACTAAAGTTGCAATTGCTACTACCGCTGCTTCTAATTCTGCTAACACTTACCCTACTACTACTACTACCACTACTATTGTCACTGCTGCTACTACTGCTACTATGACTACTATAGCTACTATCGCTACTACAGCTACAACTATTATGACTGGTGCTATTGGCCCTACAGCCACTTTTGCTATTGCAATTAGTGCTACTAGTCCTGCTAATACTACCTCTAATACAACTACAACTACTAGTCCTACAGCTACTTCTTTTCCAACCACTACGACTACTACTACTATTTCTGCTTCGACTACTTTTACTACTAGTGTAACTACTTCTGCTGCTACTGCTACAACTATTGCAACTTCTCCTACTTCTACGACAATTGCTACCATTAAAACTACTACTAATACTGTTACTACCACTACTACAATTCCAATGACAACTACAACCCCTGCTACTACAACGACTTCTAATACAACTACTAAAACTACAACAACTGCTGCTGCTACTGCTACTACTACCACTACTGCTCCTACTACTAAAACTATTGCTACTATTTCCTCTACTCCTACACTGACAATAACAACAACTACTCCTACTACTACAACTACAACTACTACTATTTTTACTAATGATACTACTAGTACTGTTGCTTCTGCTACCACTTCTATGACAACAACTACATCTCCTACTCCTACTACTATGGCTACTGCTCCTACTATTGCTACTATTCCAACTACTACTAATGCTACTCCAACTATTACAACTACTGCTACTACTACTACTACATTAACTATTATAGCTACTGCCACTACTACTACTACAACCACTATTGTTACAACTGATACTACTGCTACTACTGCTAGTACAGCTACTTATACTTCTACCGCTGCTACTGCTACTCCTAATGCAGTTGCCACAGCTCCTACTATTACTACCACTCCTACTTCTAATAGTGCCACAACTGCTTCTACTACTACTACTACTACTACTACTACTCTTGCTGCTACTTCTACTACTACTACTAATACTTCGCCTACTACTGTTGCTATTACTACACCTACTACTACTGATACAACTTTTGCTACTACTACTACTTCTACTACTACTACGGCTGCTACCACTACTACTACTACTATGACGACTACTGCTACAACAACTACTACTACTACTATTACTGCTACTACTATTATTAATACTACTACTATTACTACTACTACTACTACTACTACTGTGACTACTACTGCTACTACTACTACGACTACTATTTCTACAACTATTCCTACTACTTCTTCCCCTCCTACTACTACATCTACTACAACTATTGCTACTTTCAGAACAACAACTACTGCTCCTACTACTACTATAACAACTGCTGCTCCTACTACCACTACTACTACTACAGCTCCTACTCTTATAATCACTGCTACTATTTCCTTTACTCCTACACCGACTATTACAACTACTACTCGTGCTACTATTTGTACAACTACTATTATTTTTACTAATGATACTCCAACAACTACTAACAGTGCTTCCACTTGCACTACTACAACTGCAACTGCTGCTCCTGCTACTACACCTATAGCACCTTCTACTACTGCAACTACTCCTACAATGACTTTGACTACTACTACTACTACTAATACTACCCCAACTACAACTACTACTACTACTACTACTACTACAACTACTACTATTGCGACTATTACCGCTACTATTGCTACTGCTATAACTACTACTACTCCAACTACTACTACTACTACAACCACTATTGCTATTAGTGATACTCCTACTATAACTGCTACTACAACTATTTATACTTCTACTACTGCTACTGCTACTCGTACTACTGCTACTACTGGTACTATAATTATTGCCACTCTTACTTCTGCTAGTGCTACAACAACTTCTACTGCTTCTACTACAGCTACTACTACTACGCCTGCTTCTGCTTCTACTACTACTGCTAATACTGCGCCTACTACTATTGCTATTACCGCTTCAGCTACTACTATTGATACTACTACTGCTGCTACTACTATTACTACTACTATGACTGCTACCACTAATACAACTATACCACTACTACTGCTATAACTACTACTACTACTACTACTACTACTACTACTATTACTACTTCTGCTAAGGCTACTATGACAGCTACTACTACTGCTACTGCTACTACTACAACTATTAGTGCTACTACAACAACAACTACTATGACTACTACTACTAATACTACGACTACAACTTCTGCTACTACTACAACTACTGCTACGTCTACTACAACTTCTGCTACTGCTACCACTACTACTACTGTTATACTACTATGACTACTATAGTTGTTGCTACTTTTGCTACTACTGCTACTACTTCTACAACTACTGCTACTTCTGCTAATACTACTACTGCTACTACTACTACAACTATTACTACTTCTACTGCCTATATTACTACTTTTCCTACTCCTTCTACTACAACACCGGCTACTACTACTACTCCTACTTCTCCTACTACTACAACCTCTGCTACTACCACAAATACTCGTACTAATGCCACTACTATTGCAACTACTTTTGTTACTATTATTACAACCGCCACTACTACTGCTACTACTACTACTGCTACTACTACTTCTACTACTAGTACGGCTGCTTCTCCTACTGCTACTACTACTACTACTACTATTGCTACTACTACTACCGCAAGTTTTGCAACTATTGCATCAACTACTACTATTAGTACTACTACTACTACTATAACAACAACAACTACTACTACTATTTCTTGTACTGCAACAACTGCAATTGTAACTTCTACTACTACTTCTACAGCTTCAAATACAACTTCTCCTTTTACTACTTCTGCTACAACTACTGCAACTACTACAACCACTACTACAGCTGCTAGTACTACTACTACTACTAATACTACGACTACTACCACTTCTACTACTGCTACTAATACTACTACTAACACTACATTTGCTATAACTGCAACCGCTACTACAACAACGACTACTACTACTACAACTATTACTACTACTACTACTATGACTACAACAACAATAACTACTACTACTACTACAAAAATTACTACTAGTACTACTAGAATTTCCATTACCACTACTGCAATTTCTCCTACGACAACGACTGCAACTGCGACTTCTAAAGCTAATGATACTACAGCTACTACTACTTCTAATGCTAATACTACATCTACAACTGCTACTACTTCTGCTTCAAATACAACATCTAGTTTTACTACTTCTACAACCACTATTGCTAGTACTACTACCACTATGACAACTTCTAGTACCAATTCTGCTACTAATACTATGACTACTATGACTACAACAGCTACTACTATTGCTACTACTGATACTACTACTACTTCTCCTACTACTACCACTTCGGCTACAATTACTGTCACTACAAGTACTACTACAACTCCTACAACTGCTAATACTACAACTTCTACTACTACTACAACTACTACCGCTACTACTTCTACCACAAGTACAACTACTACTACCACTCCTACTACTACTTCTCCTACTTCAACTACTAATACAAATACTACTGCCACTACTGCTACTACTGCTGCTGCTGCTGCTACTACGACTCTCACTACTACAACTACTACTTCTGCTGCTGCTACTACTACTACTGCTGCTGCTACTGCTACTACTACTACTACTACTTTTGGTACTACTATTGCTACTATTAATACTACTGTTACTGCTACTACTACTGCTGCTACAATGACTAATAATACTTCTACTACTACAGCTACTACAACTATTGCTACAATAGTACAATCGCTCTTGCTACCACAACTACTGATACTACTATTGCTGCTACAAAAACTACTACGACGACGACCACTACTACTACAACAAGAACAACTACAACTACTACCACCACTACTACTACTGTTGCTACTACTACTATAACTATTGTGGCTCCAACTACTGGTATTACCACTATTACTGCTACTACTTCTGCTGCTGCTACTACTCCACCTACTAATATTACTAACCCAACTACTATTGCTGCTAGTATTCCTGCTACTTCTACTAAAACTACTGCTACTACTACTACTTCTACTACAACTTGTATTACCAGTATTACTACTACTGCTGCAAATACTACATCTCCTACTACTACCACTACTACCACTACTTCTACTACAATGGCTAGTAGCACTACTACTATTACTACAACTGCTACTATGGCCACCACAACAACAACTAAAACTACTGTTGCTGTCGTTCCTACTACTCTACTGCTGCCGTAACATCTACTATACTACTACCACAACTATTGCTGCTGCTACTACTACTACTACTACTGGTACTACTACTACTCCTGCTACTACTACTACAACTACTACTCTCGCTACTACTATTTCGCCAACTCCAACTACTACTACAACTACTACTGGCACTACTACTAATGCCACTAGTACTACCACCACTTCGACTTCTATAACAACTATAGCTACTACAAATATGACTGCAACTTCTACTGTAATAACAACAACTACTACTATTCTTAAAACTAATACAACAATTGCTACTTCTACTACTATAACTTTTTCTCCTACTATTGGTACACTACTACTACTACAACATTTGCTACTACTATTGCTACTACAACAACAACTACTACAATTCCTATGGCTGCTACTTCTACTACTACTGCCATAGCTGACACTACAACAACAACAACAACTACTACTACTACTACTGCTGCTGCTGTTGTTGCTGCTACTACTAATGCTACTATTACTAGTATTGCAACTGTTGCTATTGTAACTACTACAACTCCTACGACTGTTGCAATAGCTACTACTATTGCTTCTACTACTACTGTTACTAGTACTACTAATACAACTGCTACGTCTACTACTACTATTACTACTACTGCTGCTGCTGCTGCTGCTACTGCTACTACTATTGCAACTACTACTTCTACTACTGCACCTGCTACTATTACTATTGCTACTGCTACTACTGCAACTGATACTACTATTATGACTGCTACAATTATTACTACCACTATCCCAACTACTAAAACTACTACCAATACTAGTACTATAGCAGCTTCTATTGCTACTATTTCGATTATCGCTGGTACTACTACTACTGCTACTACTACAACTACTTCTACTGCTCCAACTACTACTACTACTTCTACTACTACTACTACTATTGCCACTACTACTACTATTGCTACTAATACTACTACAAGTATTTCTGATACTACTACTTTTACTACCAATATTAGTGCACTGCTACAACAACTACCATTGTGGCTATTGTTGCCGCTGCTACTACTACTCCTGCAACTTCTCCAACTACTATGACTACCTGCTACTACTACTACAACTACTACAACTACTATAATTGCTCCTTATGCAAATCGCACTATTACTATTACAGCTACTACTAATACTGCTGCTCCTGCTCCAACTACTAATGCTACTGCTACTATTATAATTACAATTGCTGCTGCTACTACTACTACTCCTACAACAACAACAACTACTACTGTTACTGCAACTACTAGGGCAACTACTATTAGTTGTACTTCTACTACTACTACTACCACCACTATTATTATTTTTACTAATGATACTCCTAATACTACAGTGACTACTTGTACTTCAACTTCTACTACTACAAACTGCTTGTCCTACTAGTTCTGCTACAGCCGCTACAATAACTACTACTACAATTACTACTTCAACTACTACTACTACTACCAATACAACTGGCACTACTACTATTACTATTGCTAATACAACTGGTACTACTTCTACTGCCACTACTATGACTCCTGCTGCTACTACTGCTACTACTACTTTTGCTACAACCACTACTACTACTACTACAACTATTGCAACTACTGCTACTACAGTTACTTGTATACTACAACTACAAATACTACCACAACTACTTCTACTACTAATACTACTACTACTCCTACTTTTGCTACTAATACTACTACTACAACTAACACCACTACAACTAATAATACTACTTCTAATACTACTATTGTTACTACTACTTCTACTACTACCACTTCTGCTACTACTATTTCTACTACTACTGCTACTACTACAACTACTACTACTATTACTACTATTACTACAAGTACAACTACAACTACTACAACTAATACTTCTACTGCTATTACTCCTATTACTTATGCGACTACTACTGTTACTTCTTCTACTGCGAGTACTACTAACACTACTCCCACTACTACTGCAACTACTGCTACTTCTACTACTACTACTGTTGCTATAATGACTACAACTACTGGTACTGCTGCAACACCTACTACTACTGCTGCTACTAAAGCTACAACTAGTGCGGCTGCTACAATTGCTACTACTGTTGTTGCTACAACTACTATAACTACTACTATTTCTACGGTTGTTGCTCCTACTACTACTACTACAACTGCAACTTCTGCTACTACTAATACTACTACTGCGGCTTTTACTACTACTGCTACTGCTGCTGCAACTGAAACAACTACTATAGCCGTTGCTACTACTACTACTACAGCTACTACTACCACTTCTGCTGCTGCTACTACCACTACTGCTACTACAACCACTACTACTACTAATATTGTGGCTACCACAAATGCTAATACAACTTGTGCTTCTAGAATTGCTACTATGACTACGGGTACTTCTTCTATTGCTACGATAGCTACAAATACAACAGCAACTACTACTTCTACTACTTCTTCTACTACTACTACTACTACCACCACTACTGCTGCTACTACTACCACTTCTACTACTACTACCACTAATACTACTACCACTACCACTACTACAACAACAACTACTACTACAACGACTATTACCTCTACCACTATGATAATTACTACTCCCTCTACCATTGCTACTACTACTTCTACTGCGCTGTTGTTTCTACAGCTACTACAACTATTGCTATTTTTGCTACTACAGACACTACTTACTACTTCAACTTTTGCTACTATGGTTACTGCTACTACTACAGCTTATACTACTGCTGGTCTAGTTGTACTACAACTACTATGCCTACTACCAATTCTACTACAACTACTGCTGCTACTACTGATACTCCAGCTACAATTTCAACTTTTTGTGTGGCAAAATCTATTGCTATTACTACTACTGCTACAATAGTTGTTACTATGACTACTCTCCAAAATAGCCATTCTTCAGACATTCCTTTTGTCATTTGGGCATTCTCTTGCGAAATGCCCTTCCTGTCCACAGAGGAAGCATTTCCATTTTCTATTTCTGATCAAATGCTTCTTCTTTTCTATCCTGATGTGGGTTTCATGGGGCTTTCCCCTGTATGTTGTGGATCTCCTTATCCCATACTTTTTCTCCCTTTTGTAGTAGCTACTACTACTGCAACTACTTCTGCTACTACGACAACTATGACTACTACGACAACCAGTAGTAGTACTACTACATCATTGGCCACTATTTCTACAACTTCTACTACTACTATTACTACTACTACTAGTACTACTACTAGTACTACTACTACTACAATCACCACCACCACCATTACTACTACAACTTTAATTTCTAGTACTACTACTACTACTTTTGCAACTACAACAACTGCCACTAGGACTATTACAGGAGCTACTACTACTACGACCACTACTTCTTCTAGTACTACTAATGTTTCTACTATTACGATTAATATAACTTCTACAGCAACTACTACTACTACTGCTACTACCACTAATGCTAATACTACTACTTCAACCACTCCTACTGCTGCTACTACTACTACTACTACTACTACTACTACTACTACTACTACTACTACTACTACTGCAATGCCTACTACTGCTACAACCAATACTGTGACTACTACCACCACCACTACTACTACTACTTCTGCTACTACTACTACTCCTACTTCAACTGCCACCACTAATACTACTACTACTGCTGCTATTACTACTACTATTATGACTACTTCCACTACTACTATAATTGCTACTATTATCTCTTGTACTACTACTACTACGATAATAACTACTGCTGCTACTGCTGCTTCTAATGCGGCTACTACTACTAATACTACAACTATTACTACAACTACTATTACTACTTATCCTACTACTACTTCTTCTGTTACTACTATTGCAACTTCTACTACTACTACTGCAATTACTACTATTACTACTTCTACTACTTTCCCAGCTACTGCTTATGCTACTGCTGCTGCTGCCGCTATTGCAACAACTACTGTTGATTCAACAATTACTATTGGTACGATCACTAGTACTACTTCAGATACCACTGCTACTGCAACTACTACTTCCACTACAACTACTTCTTCTCCTGCAACTACAACTACTACTACAAAAGCTATAACTGCTACTACTACTACTTTTCTGACTACTACTACAACTGCTACAACTATCAGTATGGTATCTACTGCCACTATAATTTCTACAACTGCTACTACTACTTTTGCTGCTAGGACTACTACTACGATTACTACAACTACTTCTTCTACTACTTTGACTACACCAACTATTACTATTTCTACTACTGCAATTATTTCTAGTTCCACTGCTTATGCTACTCCTATGACTACTACTGTTGCTTCCACTACTACTGCTATAACTGCTAAAACAGCTCCAACTACTATTACTATTATTATTATTACTACTGCTACTACTGCTACTGCTCTGTTGCTACTACTACAACTATTGCTACTCCTACTAACACTACTGCTCCCACTACTACTACTGCTACAACTTGTATTACTAGTACTACTACTACTAATGTTGCTGCTACTTCTACTACTATTACTTCTACTATAACTACCTCTACGGCTATGACTACTACTGTTAGCACTACTATTTCTGCTACTACTATTACTACTACTACAACTACTACTCCAATGACTGCTATAACTGCTACTGCTACTACAGCAATAGCAACTACAACTACTGATATTGCTACTACTACTACTACTACTACTACGACTACTACTACAACCACCACTACTTCTACTACTGCTGCTACTACTACTACAACTACTACTACAACAACTACTACTACTATAACTACTACTACAACTATAACAACAACTACTAATATTATAACTACTACTACAACTATAACAACAACTACTACTACTACTACTATAACTACTACTACTACTACGTCTAAGACTACTGCTACTGCTACTACTACTATAACTACTACTACTACTGCTGCTGTTGCTGCTAATATTACTACCAATACTACTACTTCTCAAACTACAACTACTACTGATAATGCTACTGCTGGTGATGCTCCTGCTAATACTACTACTATTGTTGCAGCTACTGCTACTGTTGCTTCTACAACCACTACTACTGCTACTACAATAATGACTACTATTACTACAACTGTGACAGCTACTAATGCTAAAATGACATCTACTGCTACTGCTACTACCTCTCCTACTACTTCTACTACTGTTATCGCTATTCCATCTATTGCTACTGCTACCACTACTGCTACTACTATACTGCTACAACTATTGCTACTACTACTGCTACTGCTACTACTACGACTACTTCTCCTACTTGTCCTAGTGCAACTACTACGACAGCGACTACTACTATTACTACTACTTCTATTACTACTGTTGCTACAACTACTGCTACTACCTCGACTGCTAAAACTACTACTACTACTTCTTCTCCTACTACTTTAGCTACTACTGCTTCTTCTACCAGTATGACTATTGCTACTACAACTTCTAGTAATACCGCTTCAACTACTACTACTACTACTTCTAGAACTCCCACTCCCACTGCTTCTACGACAACCACTACTACTTCTCCTACTACTACGACTGCAACTACCACAACTACACCAGCTCTTGCTACTACTACTACTACCTCAACTGTTACTACTAATACCTTAGCTACTCCAAATACTACTACTACTTATGCTACTACTTCGGCTACTACTTTTGCTGCGACTGTTGTGACTACTATTACCGCAACTACAGCTAATACTGCCACTACTACAACTACTGCAACTTATGCTATAACTGCAACTTCTAGTACAACTACTACTACTTCTACTTTAACTATTAGTACTGCTTCTACTACTACTTCACCTACTACTACCACTGCTACTACTACTCCTACTACCACTACTGCTAATACTACTACTACTACTACTGCTACCGCAACTACTACTACCACTAGTTCTACTATAGATGCTACTATTACTGTTTCTACTACAACTACAACTTCTCCGAGTACTACTAATTTCGCTACTTCTATTGCTGCTGCTACTACTACTACTACTTCTTCTTCTACTACTACCTCTACTACCACAACTACTACAGCTTGTACTACTATGGCTACAACTTATGCTCCGACTACTATTACTTCGACTATTGATACTACTGCTCCAACTACTACTACAACAACTTTTGCTCCTACTGCGACTTCTACTACTATATCAACTACTACTACTGCTTCTACTACTACTTTTGCAACTACTATCACTGCTACTACTACTGCACCTACTACTACTGTTACACCAACTACTACTATTGTGGCAACTAATACTACTGCTACTCCTACTACCACTACAATATTGACAACTATTACTACTACTACTAGTACTATCGCCACTACTACTACTACAACTACTTCTACACTAATACTACTACTACTACTACAATTGCTGCTACTACTATTACGACTACTACTATTACTATTACTAAGACTACTACTGCTACTACTACTACAACAACAACAACAACAACAACAACTACTACTACTACTACTACCACAGCTACTACAACTTCTCCTACAATAATAATAACAACGATTGTTACTGCTACGACTACAGCTATTGCTACTACTACAACTACTACTAATAGTACTTCTACTACTACTACTACCACCACTACCACTGCTGTTACTACTATTGCTACTGATTCTACTACAACAACTACAAGTACTACTATAACTACTTCTGCTACTACTACTGCAGCTACTACTAGTAGTCCTGCTGCTGTTATTGATAGTGTTGCACGACTAATGCTACTACTACTACTATTACTATTACTACTACTGCTGCTACTATAACTATTGCTACTATTACTGCTACTGCTTCTACTACAACTACCATTAGTACTTCTACTACTACTTCTGCTTCTTGTAATTCTTCTACTACTACAACTACAACTACTACAGCTACAACAACAACCACTACTTCTGCTGATGCTACTACTACTACTAGTAATATTAAGATGGGCACAAATGCTATTGCTTCTACTGCTAGTAAAACTACTACTACTAGAACTGCTGCGGCTACTACTATTGATACTATTGTGACTTCTTCTACTACTTCTGCTACTCCTACTGCTACTACAAATACAACAACAACAACGACAACTACTACTACTACTACTTTTACTACTACTGCTACAACAACTACTACTACTATTACTGCTCCTACTGCTTCCACTACTACTATTGCTATTGCTACTGCTACTACAACTACTACTCCTACTACTATTATTGTTGTTGCTACTGCTTTATTGTTGTTGCTGCTATAACTACTATTACTACTATTGCTACTACATAAACCTCTGACTTCTATTATTATTACGACTACTGCAACTAATAATACTACTGCTCTACTATTGCTACTACAACTACTGTAGATGCTATAACTACTATAATTACAACTACTTCTACTACAAATGCAACTACTAGTTCTGCTACTATCAATACTACTAGTACTATGACTACGACTACAAATGCCACTACCACTACTTCTATTACTACTATGGCTACTTCTATAACTACTACTACAACAACAACAACAACTACCACTACTACTATTTCTACTAGTACTGATGCTGCTGCTACTACTACTACTACTACTGCTGCTACTACTACTACATCTACTACTGTTGCTTCAACTGTGGCTCCAACTACTACTTTGACAACTTCTCCAACCACTATTACTATTGCTACTAGTATTATAGCTACAACTACAACTACTGCTTCAACTACTACTAGTAGTAGGACTACTGCTACTACTTTTGTTTGCTACTACTACTACAACTACTAGTACTATTGCTCCTAATTTTGCTAATATTATTGCTGGTACTACTGTAGCAGCTGCTGCTACTACTACTACGAATACTGCAACAACTACTACTACTGATGTTGCTGCTACTATGACTACTATAGTTTCTACAGCTGATTCTACTGCTACTGCTACTACTGCTATTATTGCTACTAGTGCTAATGATAATACCACTACTGCTACTACTGATGCTAACGCTACTACTGCTACTACTACTGCTACTACTCCAACTTCTTCTACTACTCTTATTACAACTACTGCCACTACTACTACTGCTACTACTCCAACCACTACTACTACTGCCACTACTACTACTGCTCTGCCACCACTACTACTATTAATGTTGCTGCTACTTCTACTATTATTACTTTAAATGCAACTACTACAACAACGACTACTAATGCTATGACTATCACATCTTCTACTACTATTACTACTGCTACTACAATTATTGTTGTAGCTACAACTGCTACTCCTGCTGCAACAACAACAACAACTACTACTACTACTAATACTAGTACTACTACACCTACCACTACTCCTGCTACTACTACTACTATAACTATGACTACTACTATAACTGCTACTACTACTAAGAATACTGCTACTTCTGTACTACTATAACCACTACAACTAATACTACTACTATGCTGCTGCTACTGCTACTCCTGCTACTACTAATACAACTACTGCTACTACTGCTACTACTAATACAACTACTTCTACTACTATTGTTACTACTACTACTACTACAACTGCTACTGCTACTACTAATACAACCACAATTACTACCACTACAGTAACTTCTCCTACTACTACTATAGCTACTGCTGCTTACACTACTACTATTGTAACTATTACTATTGCTGCTACTACTGCTACTACTATTGCTACTAGCACTACTACTGCCACTACTACTACTACTATTACTACAACTATTATCACTGCTACTACTGCAACTACTACTACTGCTGCTACTACTGCTACTACGATAGTTACTACTACTTGTACTACTTCTACTACTACTGCTGCTACAACAACAACTACTACTACTACTTCTACTGCTACTACTACATCTATACTGCTATTATCGATACTACTATTACTACTGCTACAATTGCTACTACTGCTACTACTACTACTACAGCTACAACTAAACATTCTGCAATAGCTACTATTGCTACTACAACTCCTACTCCTACTCTAGCTACTACAACGACTACTATAACTGCTACTACTCTTGTTGCTGCCACTGAGGCTGCTGTAACTACTACTACTACTTCTCCTATTTCTACGACTACTGCTACTATTGTAATTACTGTAACCATTGCTACTGCTACAACTAATATTACCACTACAACTACTAGTACAATAACAACTCTAACTGCAACTAGTGCAATGGCCACAACTACTACTGCTACTACTAATGGTGCTATTGCTACTACTACTACTACTTCTACAACAATTACTTCTACAACTTTTGCTGCTTCTCTACTTCTATTACTATTGCAACTATTTCTTTTACTCCTACTGCTACTATTACTACTACTACTACTCCTGCTCCTTCTACTATTGCTACTACTAATACCACTACTACTAATATAGCGGCTACTACTATTGTTATTACTACTTCTGCTACTACTATCACTAAAATTACTACTTCTGCTCTACTACTTTTGGTACAACTATGCCTGCTATGACAACTAATATGCCCAATACTAGTACTACTACGATTATGACTACTACTACTACGAATACTACTACTTCTACTACTACTGCTACTATTACTGCTGCTGTTGCTGCTACTGCGGCTATTACCACTAATACTATTACTACAACTGCGACTACTATTTCTACTACAACTACTACTACTACTACTACTTCTACTATAACTACTATTACTACTACTGCTATGGCTACTACTACTACTACTACAAATACTACTATTCCTACTATTGGTTCTACTGCTACTACTATAACTACTGCTACTTCTGCAACTACTACTTATACTATTACTACTACAACTACTACAACAACAATAACAACAACAACTACTATGCTATTGCTATTGCGGCTGCCACGACTACTACTACTATTTCTACTACTACTACTACTTCTGCTACTATCGCTATTACTGCTACTACTTCTACTACTGCCACTACTATTACTGCTACTACAACTCCTACTACTACTAAAACTACTACTACAACTACTACGACTGTTACTACTGCTTCTAATGCTATTATTGCTACTACTACAACTACTACTATTGCTACTATTGCTGCTACTATTACTACTACTACTACCACCCCAACAACTAAAACTACCTCTACTACTGTAACTATAGCTACTACTGGTATTATCGCTACTACTACTACTGCTTCTACTATTCCTACTACTTCTACTAAGACTATTATAGTGGCAACTGCCCATGCTGCTATAGCTATTATTGCTACTATAACTTATACTCCTGCTACTACTACTTCTACAACCCCTACTGCAACTGCCACAATTACAATTTCTGCTACTGCTACTTTTACTTCTACTACTACTATGACTGGTACTACAACATCTACTACCCCTGTAGCAGCTGTAGCAGCTACTGCCACTACTAATACTACTTATCCTACTTCTACGGCTACTGTTACTACAGCTACTGCAACTGCTAATATTACTGCTACAATTGCTACTGCTACTACTGCTGCTGCTCTACTATAATTACTATTGCTACTATTTCTTCTACTCCAACTGCTACTATTACTACTACCCCAACAACAACTATCACTACTATTATTTTTACCAATGATACTCCTAATGCTACTGCTACTAATCCTATGACTACTACTGCAACTGCTACTCCTACTACTACTTCTCCTGCTCCTTCTACTACTAATATGGCAGCTACTACTGTTGCTATTACTACTTTTGCTACTACTACGGCTACAACAACGACTACTACTACTACTTCTACTACTACAATGGCTGCTATGACTACTACTATGACTTCTACTACTACTACTTCTACTACAACTACAACTGGGACTACCACTAATACTACTACTTCTACTACTGCTGTTACTACTACTACTATTAACACTGCTACTCCCTCTATCACTAATACCACTACTACTACTACTATTACTACTAATACTAGTACTACTACAACAACGACTACTATTTCCACTACAACAACTACTACTTCAACTACTACCACCACTACAGCTACGCCTACTTCTACTATTACCACAACAAGTTCTGTTGTTGCTACTACTACTACTACTGTTACAACTGCAACTACTATTGCTTCTGTAATTACTGCTACTACTGCTGCTACTACTACTACTACTACTACTACTATTACTTTTGCTACTATTGCTACGACTGCCACGACTGCTACTATAACTACTTTCGCTACTATTGCTACCACTACTACTACTACTAAAACTACAACTACAACTACTATGACTGTTACTACTACTACGATTGCGATTATCGCTACTATAACTACTACTGATACTATTATTACTACTACTAGAACAACAATAACTACTACTAGTACTACTGCTACTGCTGCTACTACTATTACTACTACTACGGCTGCTACTACTGCTTCTACTCCTACTGCTACCTCTTTTACTGTTATGACTACTGCTACTACTCCTACTGCTGCTGCTGCTACTACTACTTCTACTGTTACTACTACGATTGCTACTATTGCTACTTCCGGTATTGCTACTACTACTAATACTACTGCTAGTACTAGGACTACTGCTGCTACTATTGCCACTATAGCTATGAGAACTACTACTACAAGTACTCTTGCTACTGCAACTACTGTTTCAACTATTGCTACTACTACTACTTCTGCGGCTGCATCTACTACCACTACTAGAACTCCTCCTACTACTAAAACTGGTCCTGCTACTTCTACGGCTGCTGCTACTACAACTCCAACTAATATTGCTCCAACAACTACTACTATTGATACAAGAACTCCCAATGCTACTGCTTCTATGATAATAACTACTACAGCTCCTACTACTATGACTACTACTACCATAACTACTACAGCTCGAGCTACTACTACAGCTACTACTACGACTTCTAGTACTATAACTAATGCTACTACTATTGCTACTACTCCAACAACTACTACTACTGCTGAGGCTACTATGCTACAACCACTCCTACAGCGGTTACTATTACTAGTACTACTACAACTACTACTATTACTAGTACTACTACAACTATGCTACTCCAACTATAACAATTCTTAATTCTACCATTTCTACAACTACTACTACTACTACGTCTGTAGTTCGTACTTCTTCTACTACTACTAAAGTTTCTACTGCTACTGCTATCACTACTACTTCTAATACTATGATTACTACTATTACAACTACTACTGCTACTTCTACTGCAGCTCCATCTCCTCCTACTACTACTACTACTTTTGCTACAACTACTATTCCTAATACTACTGCTGCAATTATGAATACTACTACTTCTGCAACAACAATACTTATTACTATACTACTAGTACTGCTGTTGCTACTACTTCTGCTACTACTGCAACTACTACCACAAATATTATGACTACTACTCCGGCTATGACGACTACTACTACTACCACTATTACTACAATTACTACTACAATTACCATTACTCCAACTTCTACTACTTCCATTGTAGTTGCTACCACCACCACTACTACTACCACTACGACTTCTACTTCGAGTCCTATGATTTTTGCTACTACTATTACTACTAGTACTACTGCTATTGCAGCTACTGTTGTAGCTGGTACAAATACTACTTCTATAACTTCTACTACTGCTGCTACTGCTAGTTCTATACTGCTACGACATCAACCAGTACTCGTACTACTACAACCCCTGCAGTAATTACTCTTACTACTATTGCTACTACTGCAGCTGCAACTACTACTACAACCCCTATCGCCACTAATACTACAACTACTAGAACCACTATTGCTACTAATTTTACTACTACGATTACTACGACTACTACTACTAGTACTACTAATTCTAATACTATGACTATGACAATTACTGCTACTACAACTACTACAAGTACTAAAGCTATTACTGCAACACGTACTACTACTACTACTACTACTATTACTATTGCTACAACTAGTACAGCCACTGCTACCGTTACTACTACAACTGCTAGCACTATAACTGGTATTACTACTGCTGCTGCTGCTACTACTACTATTATTACTACCATGGCTTCTATTACTATTACTATTACTACTACTACAACAACTACCACTAGTATTACTACTACTACTACTATTATTACTACTATAACAACTACTACTACTACTACGACTACTACTACTACTCTGCTACTGCAACTACTATGAGTACTATGACTACTACTACTATTATCGTGCTACAACTACAATTGCCACTACTACTATTACTACTTCTACTACCACAGCAACTACTTCTGCTACTTCTGCTATTGCTACTACAACGGCTACTACTACAACAACTACTACTACTCGTACTCCTACTATTACTACTACTACTATTACTACTACTACTATTGTTATTACTACTACTACAACTACCACCACTACTTCTACGACAACTACTGATACTCCTATTTATATATGTAGTATTATTACTATGACTACTACTACTACTACTACTTCAACTACTACTAGCAATTCTACTACTACTACTACTACCGCTTGTGCATCTACTACTAGTGGTACTACCACTTCTACTACTATTACAACTTCTGCTGCTACAACTAGAACTTATAGAACTCCTACTACTATGACTACTACTAATATTGTGACTACTACTACTACTACTACAACAACAACAACAACAACAACTACTACTACTACTACCACTTGTATTGCTACAACAACTACTACTACTGCTACTGGTACTACTACTACTACTACAACTACCAGTACTACTACTCCAACAACTAGTACGACTACTGCTACTACTACTCACTATAACTACTACTACTTCTACTATAACTTCGACTGCTACTACTCCAAAAACAACCACAACTACTACTACTACTGCTACTACCACTACTACTACTCCAACTAGTATAACTACTATGACTACTACTACTCAAACTACTACTACTACTACTACTACTACCGCTACTACTACTACCGCTACTACTACTCCAACTACTACCACCACTACTACAGCTTCTTCTACTACTACTATTACCGCCACTGCACCTAATACCACTCCGACTCCTATTACTGCTATGACCACTACTACTAGTACTACTACTATTGCTACTAGTACTACTACTACTACTACTACTACTGCTACTACTACTACTACTACAACTATTACAACTACTTCTACTGCCAACAAGAATAACTGCTTCTACTGCCACTACTAATACTTCTGCTACTACTGCTACTACTACTCCTACTTTTGTAGCTACTATTACTACTGCAGTTGTTGCTGCTACACCTGCAACTACTACTAATAGTACTATTACTGCTGCTACTACTACTGCTAATACTACTACTTTTATTGCTACTAATACTACAATAACAACAACAACAACAACAACTGCTAGTACAACTACTACTATCGACACTACTACTACTACTACTACAATAGCTACTACTATTGCTAGTACTACTAGTACGACTACTATTGCTACTATTACTACAACTACAACTACTACTACTACTACTTCTACTACTACTACTACTACTACTACTACTACTACTACTACTACTACTACTACTACTACTATTACTACTACTACTCCTCCTACTATTACTAGTCCTACAAGTACTCCTAATACTCTTAACTACAACTAGTACTATTACTACTACTACTACTATAACACCTACAACAACAACAACAACAACAACTTCCACTCCTACAACTACTACCGCTATTACTATTGCTACCGCTGCTACTACTACTACTACTACTTCTACTCCTATTAATTCTACTAGTACTACTACTACTAGCACCATAACTACTACTACTATTACAACTACCACTACTACTATTACTACTGCTACTACTATTACTAATACTACTACTACTACTTTTGCTACTATTGCTACTACTACTATTACTACTATAGCTAGTACTGCTACTATTCCTACAACTATGGCTACTGCTACTACTACTTCTATTACTGCTAATACTGCTACTACTACTTCTGCCAGTACGACTATTGCTTCTGCTACAATTGCTACTATTACTACCGCTACAACAACTACTGCTATAGCTCCTACTACTACATGTCCTACTACTACCACTACTACTACTATAGCTATCACAATAACTACTACTTCTCCTACTACTACTAGTACTATATGTCTTTGACTACTACCACTATTCCTCGTACAACTGTTACTCCTACTAATACTACTTCTACTACTACCACTCCTTTTACTACTACTGCTACTACTACTGCTACTACTGGTACAACTAATACTACTAGTACTACTATAGCTACTATCACTCATTTTACTACAATTGCTTCCACTTTTACAACAACTACTGCTACCACTACTCTTGCTACTATTTCTACTACTATTGCGACTGCTATAATTGCTACTATTGCAACTTCTACTTTAGCTACTAATAGTACTAGTACTACCACAATAGCTACTACTACTACTGCTCCAACTGATGCTACTACTACTATTTTTGCTACTACTACTACTACTATTAGTACTACTGCAATTGCAACTAGTACACTACTACTACAACTACTACTGCAAGCACTGCTACTACTCCAACAATTACTACAATTACGACTACTAATACTACGACTGCTACTAATACTACTACAACTACACCCACTACGAGTACTACTGCTACTAGTACTACTGCAACTACTACAGCTCCTGCAGCTACTACAGCTACTACTATTTCTACTAATGCCACTACTGCGACTATACCAATTGCTACTAGTACTACTATTACTACTATTACCTGCTCCTGCCGCCGCTACTACTGCCGCTACTACAACTACTACTAATGCTGCTACAACTATTGCTACTGCCACGACTACTGCTACTACTGCTACTAATATTACTACTACTATTTCTGCTACAACTCCTGTTACTACGACTGCTAATACTATTACTATTCCCATAACTACTGCTACTGATATTGTTGTTGATGCTACTACTACTACTACAATGACAACAACGTCTCACACTAAGACTACTACTGCTACTACTACTACTACCACTATGACTACTATGTCTACTAAATCTACTACTACTGCTACTACTACAACCACAACTACTACCACTACCTCTACTACTACTACTACTTCTACTACTGCTACTATAACTATAACGACTAATACCACTGCTATTACCACTACAACAACTACTACTACCACAACTACTACAACTACTACTACTTCTACTACTAGTACAACAACAACTACTACTACTGCTACTACTACTTCTCCTACTACTTCTTCTACTACTAACATGATTAGTACAACCACTTCTAATGTTCCTACTATAGCTACTGCTACTACTACTGCTACTACTACTATTGCAACTGCTACTATAGCCACAATTGCTACTTCAGCTACTACTACTAATACTACTGCTACTGCCATGTTACAACTATTGCTCCTGCTTCTAGTACTACTGCAGCTGTTGCTGCTGCTACTTTTTCTCCTGCTAGTCCTAGTACTACTATTACTATAACTATAACTACTATTATTGCTGCTATTGCTGCTACTCTTACTAGTTGTACTCCAACTACTACTCCTACTATTATCCCTACTACTACATCTCCTACTGCTACGACTACTGTTATTAATAATACTATTACTACTACCATTATAACTACCACTACAACTACTGCTACTACTGCTAAGACTACGACTACTACTGCTGCTGCTACTACAATTGCTACAACTTCAAGAACTACTTCTACTGCTACTATAACAACAACAACAACTACTACTGCTATTACTCCTACTACTCCTACCACTACTTCTACTATTTCTACTACTACTACTATTACTTCACCAACAACTATTACTACTGCTATTACTATTACATATACTACTACTATTACTACTACACCTACTACTAAATCTACAACTGCTACTACTACTACTACTAGAACTACTAGTACTACAATAACTACTACTACTACTTCTCTAACGCTACTAGAACTACCTCTAATAGTGCTAACTCTACTAGTACTACTTCTACAACTACTACGACTACTGCTGCTACTACTAAGACTAATACTGCAACTGCCACTACTACTACTACTTCTACGACTGCTACAACTGTTACTAGTGCTACTACTATTGCTACAACTACTACTGTTTTTGCTGCTGCTGCTTCTATTGCTATTATTACTACTACTGCTATTACGATTACTACTATTGCTATTACTTTGACTACTACTTCTACAATCGCTACTACTGCTACTACTGCTGCTACAACTACTACTACAACTTCTACTACTAAAGCTCCAATGCTATTACTATTGCTACTACTACTGCAAGTACCACTACTATTGCTACTATAACTACTGTTACTACTTCTACAACCACTGCTACTACAACTACTGCTGCTACTGCTACGATTGACACTACTACAACAACTGCTACTACTGCTGCTACTTCCACTATTGTACTACAGCTATGTCTGCTACTACTACAACAACAACTAGTACTATTGCTACTACAACTATTGCTACTATGAGTACTACTAGTAATACTACTACTGCTGCTACTGCTACTACCATTACTATGAGTGCTACGTGTAATAATACTACTACTGCTACTGCTGCTTCTACTAATGCTACTACTATGCCTACCACTGCTTATACTACTACTAATATCACTTCATATACTATAACTGCTACCTCAACCACTACAACTACTACTACCACTAATGCTACTGCTACAACTACTACTATTGTTATTGCTGCTAGTATTACTACTACTGCTGCTACTACTATTGCTACTACTGCTACTAATGTTACTACTATAACTAGTACTCCTAATACTACTACTACGACTACTACTACTACCACCACCACCACGACTACTACTGCTACTACTACAACCACTACTACAACTATTGCGACTGCTACTACTACTACTACTATTGCTACTGCTACTATTACTCACCCTACTACTACTACAACAACAACAACTACAACTACTACTACTTGTACTACTACTACTACAACTACTCCTACTGCTATTGCTACTGCAGTTGTTACTACGAATACTACTATTGCTACTACTATTACTAATGCTATTACTAGTACTACTACTACTCCTACAACTACTACTACAAGTATTACTACTACTGCTTCTACTACTACCAAAGCCCCAATGCTACTATTACAACTACCACCACTACTACTGCAACTGCTACAGCTGCTATCACCACTACTGCTACTATGACTACTACTATTATTGCTACTACTAATACAACTATTACTACTACTACTACTACTACAACAACAACTGTTACTACTAGTATTACTATAGATACTGCTACTACTATTGCTACTACTACTACTTCTGCTACGGCTACTAATACTATTGCTACCGCTACAGCTACTATTACTACTACTACTACTACTACTATTGATACTACTACTGCTACTACTAATGTTATAATTGCTATTGCTGCCACTACTGCTACTACAACCACAACTGTTCCTACTAGTTGTACTTCAAATACTACAACAACTACTGCTACTGTTACTGCTCCTCTAGTACTTTTACTACCACAACTACTACTCCTACCACTACTACCAAAACTACTACTACTACTACTACTACTACTATGGCTACACCTTCGTCTACTACTACTACTACCGCTACAACTACTGCTAATACAACTGCTGCTGCTGCTACTACTTTTACTACTACTATTACTTATCGTACTACTCCTACTACTACAACTACTATGAACACTGCTAGCAGAACAACTTCTACCATTACAACTACTGCTAGTGCTAGTAATGCTGCTACTGCTACTACTACTACTACTAGTGCTACTGTAACTACTACTCTAACAACTTCTACTACTGAAACTATGACAACTACTAATACTACGAATACTATGATGATAATAACTCCTAGAACAAAAACTACTACTATCACTAGTACTACTACTACTACTACCCCAACTACTACTCCAACTGCTACTACTATTACTACTATTACTTTGCTGACTACTGCAACTACTGCTACTCTACTACTTCTACTACTACTACTTCTACAATTATTACTACAACTACTACTGCTACTAGTACTGCTGCTGTTGCTGCTACTACTACTACTACTACTGCTACTGCGCAAATGCAACATGAACAACCTCTACTACTACTACAACTTCTACGACTTCTACTGTTGCTACTACAACTACTGCTACTTCTACTCAAACTACTACTACTAATACTAATACTACTACTACAACTAGTACTACTTGTGCTACGTCTACTACAGTTACTGCTGCTATGTCAGCTACTACTACTACAACAACCAGTACTACTGTTGCTACTTCTACTAATACTACTACTGCTGCTATTTCAACTACGGTTACTACTAGAGCTACCATTAGTGCTACTATTACTTCTACTACTACTACTGCTATTACTATTACTACTCCTACTATTGTGCAAGCAACAGTTAGTGTTGCTACTACTAATGCTACTATAACTACTACTACCGCAAGAACTACTACTACAACAACTGCTACTACTACTACTGCTGCTATTACTACTATTACTTTAGATACTACAACTACTACTCCTACTATTGCTACTGCTACTGCTAATATTACATTACATACCCCAACTACTGGTACTACTACTATTGCTACTGTTATTATTACTGCTGCTACTATCGTTACTGCTACGAATGTTAGTACTAGTACTAGTACTCCTAATACTGCTACTACTACTATTACTACTACTACAACAACCACAACAACTGCTACTACTACTACTACTACTCCTTTTGCTACTACAACCTCTACTACTACTACTACTACTACTACAATCTCTCCTGCTGCTACTACTAATGCTACTAATGATACTACTACTACTACAACTACTACTACTACTACTACAACTACTACTACTATTACTACTATTTCTACTACCACAACTACTATTACTACTATTACTACTACCACAACTACTACTACTACCATGCTACTACTACCACCACCACTACTACTCCTACTACTACTACTACTACAACAACTATTACTTCACATACTACAGTTACTACTTCTACTAATACAGCTACTACTTCCGCTACTGCTACTACTACAGGAAGTACAACTACTAGTACTCTTGTTATTGCTAATGCTACTACGACTACTGCTGCTGCTGCTACTACTACTACTGCTACTACTGTTGCTACTAGTACTACTATTCCAGCTACTACTCCTACAACAACTACTACTACGACTACTAGAACTACTACTACAACTAATACTACTATTACAACTTCTACTACAACTACTACCACTACTATCTCTCCTCCTAGTACTCCTACTACTACTGCCACTATTGCAACTACTACTACTACTATTACAAGGCCAACTACTACTGCTATTGTGTCTACTACTATTTCAACCACCGCTACTACAACCACTAGTACTACCTCTACAATTACTCGTACCACAAAAACTACCACTACTGCTGCTCTAAAGCTACTAAAACAACATCTACTAGTACGACCTCTATTACTACTACTTCCATAGCTACTACGACTATTGCTGCTATTACTACGACTAATACTATAACAACTACTACTACAAGTACTTCTACTACCGCTACGATCGCTACTACTACTACTACAATTGCATCAACTACTACTGCTATAACTACTGTTGCTACTACTACTAATACTACTATTGCTATTGCTTCAACTACAACTTCTACAATCGCTACTACTGCTGCTACTACTAAAACTACTAGTGCTGCTGCTTCTACTACTACTAATGCCCCAATCCTACTACTACTACAACTGCTGCAACTACCACTACTACTACTACCACTACTACAGTAGATACCACCACTACTGCTACTATGACTACTGTTATTATTGCCGCTACTAATTCAACTTCTTCTACTACTACTAATACTACTACAACTAGTACTACTATAATACTTCTACTACTGCTACTATTGCTACTACAACTACTGCTACTACTTCTGCTATGGCTAACTACTACTACTACTACTACCATAACAATTACTGTGACTGCACTAATATTACTAATCCTACAACTACAACTAACACTACTAGCACAACAACTTCTACTGTTATAACTACTACTAGTGCTAGTACTACAATTACTTCTACTATTTCTCCAAAAACTGCTACTACAACTACGGCTGCTACTCCTACTACTGCTTCTACTGGTACTACTACTACTACTACTACTACTACTGCTACTACTATACTATCTATGTCGGACTACTACTTGTCGCTAACTACTAGCTATAACAAGTACTGCTACTGAAACTACTACAATAACTACTACTTCCAATACTACCATTACTACCACTATTGCTACTACTACTCCTACTGCTACTACAACTACTACTATTACTTCGCCGACTAGTACTACTATTGCTACTCCTACTACTTCTACTACTACTACTTCTACTATTACTACTAAAACTGCTACTGCTGCTAGTACTGCTGCTGCTGCTGCTGCTGCTGCTACTGCTGCTGCTACTCCTATCACTACTTCTGTGCAAATGCAACTAGAACAACCTCTACTATTACTACAACTCCTTTGACTGCAACTGTTGCTACTACAACTACTGCTACTTCTAATAAAGCTGCTACTACTAATACTAATACTATTACTACAACTGCTACTACTGCTGCTACTTCTACTACAGTTACTGCTGCTATATCAACTACTACAACAATGACTAGTACTCCTGCTGCTACTTCCACTAACACTACTACTGCTGCTATTTCTACTAGTATTACTACTAGTGCTATAACTAGTACTACTACTACTTCAACGACTACAACTACTACTAGTACTACTCCTCCTCCAACTACAGCAGCTACTACTAGTGCTGCTACTACTAATGCTACCACTGCTACTACTATTCCTAATACTGCTACTGTTATTACTACTATTAATTTACATACTAGAACTACTACTCCTGCT
>RXID01015610.1:0-47347 GCA_005019695.1 Trichopus zeylanicus subsp. travancoricus | reverse complement strand
GGGAGCGGAGGAGGAGGCCGGCCGGCCGGCCGCAGAAGCGGAGGCGGCGGCCGGCGGCGGGAGCGGAGCCGGAGGCCGGGCGGGCGGGAGCGGAGGCGGAGGACGGCGGCTGGAGCGGAGGAGGAAGCCGGGGCGCCGGCGCGCCGTAACGCGGGAGCGGACGGCCACGGCCGAGGCCGTTCCGCCCCCGCGTGCCGGGGACGGAGGCCGAGGCCGTTGCGCCCGCACGCGGGCGCCGGCGAGGACGGCCACGGCCGAGGCCGTTCCGCCCCCGCGTGCCGGGGACGGAGGCCAAGGCCGGCGCGCCCGCACGCGGAGGCCGAGGCCGAGGCCGTTCCGCCCCCGCGTGCCGGGGACGGAGGCCGAGGCCGGCGCGCCCGCGTGCCGGGGACGGACGGCCTAGGCCTTGGCCGTCCGCTCCCGCGTGCCGGCGCGCCGGCCTCGGCCTCCGTCCCCGGCACGCGGGGGCGGAACGGCCTCGGCGTCCGTCTCCGCTCCCGCGTGCGGAGGCCGTCCGCGGCCGCGTGCCGGCGGGCCGTCCGGCGCGCCGTCGGGCCTCCGGCGAGGGGTGTATTTGTAAAAATTAGTTTAAAAAAAAATTTAGAGTTATTTTTTAAAAAAAATTTAATGGTCTATTTTTTAATTTGTAAATATTAAATTTATAATTATAAATATAAAAAACACTAATGTCTTTTTTGTAAAAATTTTATTTAAAATATGATTAAAAATATAGACTTATTTATAAAAAAAAATATTGAAGGGGTTTATTTGTAAATGTACAACATGAAACTTATAATTTTAAATTTTAAACTTTGAAACCTTCGATGACTTATTTGTAAAATTTATTTATAAAATAAATAAAATTTGGACGTATTTATAAAAAAAAATATTAAAGGTGGTTTATTCTTAAATGTAAAAAAAGTAAAAATTAGTTTTAAAAAAATTTTACAGTTATTTTTTTAAAAAAAATTTGAGGGTCTATTCTTTAATTTATAAATATTAAATTTATAATTATAAATATAAAAAACACAAATGTCTTTTTTATAAAATTTTATTGAAAATATGATTAAAAATATAGACTTATTTATAAAAAAAATATTGAAGGGGTCTATTTGTAAATGTACAATATGAAACTTGTAATTTTAAATTTTAAGTTTTGAAACCTTCGATGACTTATTTGTAAAATTTATTTATAAAATAAATAAAATTTAGACGTATTTATAAAGAAAAAAATTGAAGGTAGTCTATTTTTAAATGTACAAAATAATAAACTTGTAATTTGAAATTTGAAATTTTTAAATTTTCACTGTATTTCGCAAGGCAACGAGCGGACAGCGACGGCAAGCCGGCAGGGCAGCGACGGCAGCAGCTGCGCAGGGACTGACGGCGGCAGCGGCAGAGCACAGCGGCGACGGCGACGCAGATGCGTTTAAGGCTACAAGAAGAAGAGGGTTATATAAGAAAGTTTTGGCCTTTTTTGTAATTCGGAATAATTTCGGAGAGTTATTTGCAAAAATCAAAATTTCGGGAACTTGTCTGTAAATTTGAATAAGTTCGGGGTGTTATTTGCAAAAATCCGCGCCCGCGCCCGGGGAAGCAGGCGGAGGCCGGGGCGCCGGCGAGCCGGCGGCGGGAGCGGGGGCGGAACGGCCTCGGCCTCGGCCTCGGCGTGCGGGCGCGCCGGCCTTGGCCTCCGTCCCCGGCACGCGGGGGCGGAACGGCCTCGGCCGTGGCCGTCCTCGCCCGCGCCCGCGTGCGGGCGCGCCGGCTTCGGCCTCCGTCCCCGGCACGCGGGCGCGGAACGGCCTCGGCCGTGGCCGTCCGCGCCCGCGGTTCGGCGCGCCGGCGTCCCGGCCTCCGCCTCCGCTCCCGCTGCCGGCCGCCGCCACCATTCCCGCGGCCGGCCTGCCGGCCTCCTCCTCCGCTCCCGGCCGCGCGACGGGGTGTTATTTGCAAAAATCCGAATTTCGGGGACTTTCCTGTATATCGAAATAATTTCCGGGGGTTTATTTGCAAAAATTCGAATTTGGAGGACGTTTTTGTAAATCTGAATTCTTTCGGGGTGTTATTTGTAAAATTCTGAAATCCGGGGGTTTAACTATAAAAAATAAGTTTTTAGGGGTGTATGTGTAAAAATAACGGGGTAAAATCGGAATTTTTTGGTAAAAGTTTGATTAAATAACAATCTAAATATGGGCGAATTTGAGGAGATGGGAGTAATTACGGAAATTACGGGGGGTTAACTGTAATTAAGGCTAATTTTGGGGTCACCCGTAATTATCCCTAAAATAAATGAGTAGATGAGTGCTCGAGGTTTTGGCGTGTTGACAATAAAAGGACGAAAATCGGAAACGATAAAACATAAACAATAATAATGTTAATCATGAATTAACAGTCGTAAAAGGGTTTTTTTTTCGGAAATAAGCGCTAAAACATATGATTCCTTATTTTAGAAAATTCTAATTATTATAAGATAATATTATTTTTTTGGACATGCTCAGACCAAGTGCCTCTGAAGGGATCCCAATGGAGCCCTGGAACGCAGAGGCAGCGCTTGATGTCTCCGGCGGAGGCCGGATGGGTCTGGCAGGTGGAATTGGCTCCAGCCTTGCAGTCGGGCTGCGACTTTTAGAGTGATTCCCGAGGCGAGGCCCACTCGAGCTCGACGCCGATTCGTTTAGCCCAGTCAGAGACGGGGATGGAGCCGGTGTCGAGAAAGACAAAGCTCCTGTAAGCGCTGCAGGCGGCGGTCCTCACGCGGATGGAGTGTGCAGTGGTAGAGCCGCCGGCGACGAAGGTGCAGCAGATGGGGGCGTTGCGGCAGGAGGCTGCTTCGGTGTTGGCGTTGACGAAGGCGTGGCAGGGGGAGGTGGAGGAGCAGTTGAGGGGGGAGAGCAGGAGTTTGCGGGTGCAGTTGAAGAGCATGATGGTGTTGCTGCTAGTCACATTGAAGGGGAGAGATTGGTTGAGATGGATGCCCTGATGAGGGAGATCGGTGGTAGCGCAGGTGGTCGGAGATTGGAAGGGAGCCGGGCGGATGACGAGGCGCTGGTTAGAGGGGTCGATGGAGGTTATGGTGTAGGTGGCGTTGAGGGAGTCGAAGAGTAGCGTGTTGGTGGCAGTGTCGCATCGTATCTTGTAGGAAGGGTCGCCGCAGTCGTTGCTGGTGCTGAGCGGATAAGGAACGGACATGTTGCCGCAAGGCGGACACACCTTGCTCTGAACGAGGGAGGCGGGGAACAACACCATGACAACAAGCCGCAAGAGGAGGAGAGGATGAGATGTCTTCGCCATTTGCGCGCATTGGATGGTTTTTCCAAAGCGCAGACTGTTAAGTACTGAGATGATCTGACAGAATCTTTTTTTAATTCGATATCAAAAAATGAAAGATTAACTTATTAATTGCGGGATTCACAGTATTATATTATTTTGGAGTTAATGAAAGTAATTAAATAAATTTTTATATTTAGCAAGCCCGGCAGGAATTTTTCGACTGCTAGAATTGTCTCCAACTTATGACGGATACAACCATCACGATATACTTAACTATTATTTTTTATTATTGTGGAATAAAAAAAGTAATTAGAGTTCCAAAAAATTAGATCTTTAGTAGGTAGTTTAAGGTAATTAAAAATTTGGTCCTCTTAAATTTATTTGATTTCCATCTCAAAATCCTTAATTCACTCCGTTGCAAACAATTAATTGAAGAAATATACTTAGAAAAGCTCTTGATTAGATATTTTTTAATTAATAAATATCCATAGTTATATTTTAATACATTAATAATTATTTAATCGATAATATATAATATAATTTATTTAACGAGAGATGAGAAATTAAATTTGATCATACTTTTTATGTCATGAAAAAAATTATCGCAAGATTTTTAACAAAGACAACTTATTCTATGAAGGTATTTTTTCTTTTGATTTTTATTATTAAGAGAAAAGTCTTCATTAATCTTTTTTATATTTTCCTAATTTAAAAACAGTTTTTTTTATTAATTTATTCTTCATTATTTTAGAGACTCTGAAAAACGTCCGATAAATTCCAATTAATCATTTTTATGGTATACTAATTACGAAATCAGATTCTTTTATTGCTCCATTAATTTGTATTTTGTTATTTTAGAGACTTGGAGAAATATCTGAATAAATTTTAACTGATTCTTTTTACGGTTTCAAAATTAAGAAATTAAATTCCTTTAATTTATGCTTTATTATTTTGGAGTAATATTTTTTTATCAATTTTGATATATTATTATGAGAATTTTTATTTTTGTTTTATTATTTTTGTTGTCTGTTTTCTGACTGCCCAACTTTCTCGTCTTTTCATCCCTCACAAGACGGGCCCTTCTCCCCAGCCCCCACCCTCATCCTCCATCACCTCCATCGTCCCCACGTCATCCGCTTCCACAGGATTCTCGCCTCCTTCTCCAAGATCCACAAGATCGTCATCATTGTGGATCTCGCATACTACTCGTCTTCAACCACAAGCTTTTTTCTCTCATCTGATCCCTCGGCTCCACCGCCGCTAGGGCAGAGACTTCGTCGGAGATCGATCGCAGAGCGGGGACGAGGATCGTGGCGAGGTCGTTTATCGTGGACAATATTGGAGATTTCTGCTCAATTATATTTAATTATCCATTCTTTTTCATGATTAGAGATTTTATACATTGTTAATTATGTATTCTTATTTAATTTTTATCCAATATGCGGTGGCTATTGGTTTGAAAAAGATATATGAGTGCGTAATTATAGTGATATATATTTACATTTTTATTATAAAAAATTGAGTATGATTTATAATGGTGAGCATCTATAAATTGTATCTGTATAAATTGATACTTATTTTATATTATTAGATCCATCAGTTGAGACTTTTTCTTCACCCAATAGTAATATTAATTATATGCAAATCCATTTGTAAAAGTAAATATAGATTATTTACCTTTATTATATATATATATAATATTGATATTTTAGGAGATTATATATACTTCGTTACTATTTCTATAGTTACATGGTCTCTCCCCCTATCAGTCTGAAAAATTAATCGTCCCTTCTCTCTTTTCTCCCCCGTCAAATTTAATGACTGAGGTCGTATAGAGACGGGCCCGAAAACACATTGCACGGCCCACTCCAAATTTAGCCCGACTGTACTTATTTTAAAAGTGTGCTGGGCCCATTCGGTTTCCAACAAGTTCTTAAGCCCAAGTCCTAAACTAGAAAACCCTTCACGCAAAATCCACGAGGAGTTTCCCAAATATCAACAAAACATAGGGTCTTATTTGTAAAAAAAAAAAACTCAGAGAATATCTTTGGAATAAAATAGCTCCCAAAACAAGGAATAAACTTATTTTTCAACTGAAAAATTAAGAGTAATATCTTTAATCTCGTAAACATGGGAATGCAAGTTCACGTGCTTTACCTTTTCTCTCCCGGTCCACCAGTCTATTCATGCATATCTAAAAGGCAATAAAACTTTGCACCGGGTTCTTACTTAACCGTCTTCCTCCTAATAAATAGATAAATAAATAAATGTTAGATTTGGATAAAATGTGACCAAACATTAAAATGCTCAACACAATTATTCGCAATTTTTTTACAACAAAATGCATCTAATTCCACAAATATGTCAAGATATATCATGTGTTGAAACCCCAAAAAGCTGAAAAGCAACAAACAGAAATACAATTGGAGCTCGGACATAACCAGTCTACGCTCTAAAACACCGAAATAGGATATTGTTTTATAAAATAAGAATCTTTTCTGAATTGAGGAATCAGAACAAATATAACAGAATATACGCGAAGAATCCCCGGATTCGCTGGACACTAACCTAAGAAGCCGCAAACCGCTCGACGACCGCCTAGTCGACTCGTTGCCAAATTGCAGAAACAAGGTTAAGTCGTAAGGGGAGTTCGGTCAATTTCACGTATAAATGTGAGTGAATTGAGTTTGATTCGTTCACCACCCGAAGCTAGTGGACTCAGTAGTTTGATCGAGTGGTCGTCAAACGTACCACAGTTGGAGACTTGGAGACAGTTCCAGATATATATCCTCGGGTGAACCAACCCGGGTGGGCCCCACCATTATCCGGGCCACACGCATGGCTGAGCCACTTCACCGATGGTCGGTGGCCGGTGGGCCCATTACTTAGATATTTTGATGACATGGACCACGGATAAGCGGCCGCGTGTATCGCGCGTGGAGACGAAGCCTCCGGCACGTAACTTCGTAAAGGACCTGTGCTGGCGACGGCACCAAGGCGTAAAAAAACACATCCTCTTTTTTCTTTTTTAGAAAAAAGATATTCCTTTTTTCTTTTTCATAATCATTTTTTATTTCGACGCTTTTTTGCACGTGAGTTTTACCTCCAAAGTGAAGGCAAAGGATCCGATGCTTGTAACGTCCGTCACTTAACGGCTAAGCGAGGTTTGCCTTTTTGATTTTGTTGTTGTTTGAATTTTTAATGATTCTGTCGCCGGCTGGCGGCAAGCCTAGGCCGCTGGCCCCTGGCTGCCGTTTTCTCGCCGTAAGATGTCAAATGGCCAGGCAGCACTTCCCTTGAGTTGGTGAAGCTATTGTTAGCGGGATTTTTTTTTTTAAATAATATTTTCTTTTTGAGTGTGAAGCCCGATCAAACCTGGAAAAGTTTGCAATCAGACATATTGCATTGAATTTTTTCTCATTTATATTTAAAAAATGCATTTATTATCAATACGATATTTAAGTACAACCTAAAAAAAGTATTTAATGTATAAATACTGTTTAATGTTTTTGTCTTTTTTATGTCTAAGGTTTTACATTTATCAAGATCTTTAATTAACAAATAATGGAATAATTTGATATTGAGTTATTGTTTTATCTTTATTGTCATATATTAGTCAAGTTATATACTTGTTTATTCACTTTTGTTTATGTATTATATAGTACAAAATTTACTTTCTAGTTCTAAACAATGACAAATTTGACAAAAAAAATGTAATTTTTTGAAAAATTTCAGCAATAATGTGGTTTAATTTATATGCAATGAGGGTGCATTTGGTTTCAAATAATATAAAATAGTTTGATTAGGAGACAGTAAAATAATTTTTTTAAAAAATAATTTTGCAATAGTTTAATATTCAAAAACTAATTTATTTTTTATAACAATTTAATTTAGTAATAAATTAAAAAAAATTAGTAAAAAATTTAAATTTTTAGCCAACTTATTTCTAATTCTAGATTGAAATAAAATGGCGTGTATGGTATTCGTTGAAGATTCAATATCCAGCTAACCGATGTAGGACGTAACTTGGAACTCACAGGTCAATCTATGGACATGATGGTATGGAGATAATGGGAGTATCGAACTTTTCTTCGCGCAGGGTTGTCTCGTAAAGCTAATCTCCTAATACGAACTCAAGGCATAACGAACGGCTGCAACAAACTGAACCGCCTTTGCTCTTCAGCCAGACGATCTGATCACCGTACACCTGTTCCAAGCTATCCAATGTACTGGGCCCCACCGGCCCCCTCCTTTTAGTGTCCCTGATGGACCCTCCCCAACCGTCAGAAAACAAACCCAACCTCCAGGACCACACGGCTTTCACGACATCGTACAATCACAACCGTCCGATCTGAATCTCACCGTCCATCCACCGACATCCCGGTCCCCGTCCTTTCGCCGGTCCCACTACGGGAAATAATCCGCGTCACGCTAGCCGACGCGAGTAGTTCCGCTACGCGGCGAACTCCTCGTCCTCTTCTCTACGACGGCGAAACGAACGTTTGTTGCGCGCCGTCATCTGCCCCCGTTACGGAATATAAGCCGCCCTTGGGTGCCGCTCACCGGTCTCTAGATAATTATTACCAGAAAAAAAGGAAAAAAGGAGGGAAATTGGATGGCTTCGTCGGCGGAAAACTCCGGCGAGGGTTCCGGCACTAAGGCCGCGGCGCTGCAGGGGATCATGGAAGGGATCGTCTCCGGAGATGTGGAAAGGAGGATTGGGGCTGCGAAGGAGATCCGGCGGCTGACGAAGACATCCACGAAGCACCGGCGGCAGCTTTCCGGCGCCATCGAGCCTCTTGTTTCGATGCTCCACTGCGGCGGGCCGGAGGCCAGCGAGGCTGCCATCTTGGCGCTCCTCAACCTCGCCGTCAAGGACGAGAGGTCAGTGCTCTGTTGCCAAATAAGATTTATTTTGTGTTCTGGTTTCTTTTCTTTCTTGTTGGATTTGATTTAATTAATCTGTTCGATTGTGGGTGTGGTTAGATTTGCATGAAATGGATTTAATTGGAAGTGAATGAAATATGATAGCTTTGTGCGAGGATTGGAAAGCGGTATCCTGTAGGATTTGTTTATTAGTGAGTGGAGGACTTCACTTTTTATGCATCAGACACTAATTCCACCTGAAAATAGGTTTTTTGTTTATTTTTTATGAACAGTTTCTTGCGCTTTGTGGTGATGTGGTGGTTTTGTGTTAACTGCCTGATCTTTGTTTTTTCAAGTGCGCAAGGTGATTTTGTGGGTTTAGAATTGATATTTTATTTTTTCGTGTAATCTTTCACATTCTTTTGATTGTTGACATATTGCGTACTTAGTGTTGCAAGTGGCAGTCGAGTATTAGAGTTGATGGAGATGGTTTGGATTCTTGAAGTTCTTGAAGTGCACTAGGAAAGCTGGGCTGGGATATTTTCTGTTTTTACACATTGGGAGGCTGGGATGGATTGGGTTGAAAATGCTCAGGAATAGTGTAAAAACTGTGAATGTCAGGGTAAATTTTATCAATTTAAAAGATCGCTTTTCTTGCAATTATTGGAGTTTCCAAAGGTGGATACTAAATTTCATTTGGAGAGAATAATAGGAAAAAGTTTATAGGGAAGACGAAGGGGTGATTTTAAAGCAGATACTCAAAAAGGAAACCACAAGCTGATATTCTCTCATAGTGGCCGTGGCCTACAATTGTCTACTCTCATCAAGCATCTGCCGGCTACCTAAAATAATAACAAGAAGCTTCTTTCATTCCTTATGTGTTTGCCTTTTCCTTTCTCTTTAGTACATTTGCTTTGAGTTAATATGATCAGCTATCCAATCATGTGTCTATTGAATTGCTTAGTATTGAAGAAAAATCAGGATTTGAAGAAACAACAGATACCATGTCAAACTTTTTAAGTTAAAGATGATACAGTTACAATGGAAAGGAAGTATTCTTTAATTAATTTCTTTTTTTTGTCTCTAAAGGCTGAAAAGGATGGTCACTGCAAATGAATTGTCTATACTTGCTTCACTTTTGAAGTTAAGTTGTATTTAAAAGTGCTATGCATAGAGTGCAAAAGGAATGTGGCTCTCATGTACCTGCCCTTATCATTGTCTGCCTATTGCACTAGATCTATTAGCATTTGTAGTTGGCATTTTACCTTGTTCCTGCAATGATATATGCATACCCTCCAGCATGGATAGTTGTCTACTAGGGAGCAACCTTCAAGAAGCTTGAACAAGATGAAAGCCAACACTAGGAAACACGAGAAGGCACAATTAAGAGAGAGGAAAGTGTGAAAGAGGTTTCCTAAGTCAGTATGATTGCAATAGCTTATTTTACTGTTTGTTCAACAAAGAAGTCATGGAGTCTATGTATCAGGTACTCGCATGATGAAAAAGGATCATTGATGTAAACATAACGACAGGCCTTCCATTCCAGATCAAATACTTGATTTCATTAACTCCTGAAATTGCCAATATGATATACTTGCAATTTTAACTCCCCCTGTAAATAGGAGGTGTTTGATGTCATTTTCTTATTCAAGTAACTTTAGAATGCAGCTATAGATATAGAAGTTACATCTGTAATATTCCCCTGGATGCCAAGTGATTCTATTATTGCTTCTTCTAGATTAAAATTTCCCCTAATTTTTTGTTCAAGTATCAAAATTGACTAGAATTCCACATTGTTTTTGGTATATTTGATGAGTTATTGCCCTTTTGAATTGCAACTTCGATCAAAAAGACTTGCAAAAATAATGTCCTTCTTTTTGTTCCCTTAGGTTCACTGTACGCATCAAATGTTTTTTGGTGGCAAGAATTCATTCATATCATGATTTATGTTGTTGGCAAGGCTGTGCATACCATTTCTCATCACATTACATCAATCCAGAATATGAACTACTAAAGTGCATAAAAGAAATGTTATGTTACCATCCTAAAAACATAAGGTATTCATCCATAGCAACAAGATTATGATCATCAGCTATGTTTGGTAAATGGATAAGTGGGTGAGTTAAGTTGTCTCAACTATATTCTAGTTTAATTCTGTTACCCGCCAATACAAACTTGGATATTCTTGGATACCTAGACCATTGTGAGCATAACTTAGGATAAAATTCCAATAATTGCATTTATCTCTATCCAACTTATTCAAGCTTAACCTATTGAAGAAAAATGTTCTTGAAGACGGTTTTTCCAATCCTCTGACTCTGTACCCATGATTTTTTTTCTTGCCTTGTTTTTCTCCAGGCTTCCACTCATCCATGGTTCTCTTACCTACAAAGCCTCCTCTCTAATTTGGATCATCTGAAAATTCCATCCAGTTTCACACATATTGACATCTGTCCTGCATTTCAACCCAGAGACATCCTGTTGGCGCATAAAATTTATACTGTCTTGCAGAGGCCATACACACAGTAGCCAATTGCCTACCGAATGCCTTAAATTGTTTATTCCTCTTATTGATTACAATGGGATTGCAGGTTTGTATTCAATTGTTGCTTATGTTAACAGTTGAAGAGCTTTTAGTGATGCTCATAAATTTTTTGATTGATCATTCCTAAACTTAATATTTACATCTGACAGGAACAAGGTCAAGATAGTAGGCTCTGGTGCACTTGAACCACTTATTGGTTTTCTACATTCAACAGATATGATTCTGCAGGAATATGCGACTGCTGCTCTTCTCACCCTCACAGCATCTTCTATAAACAAACCGACAATTGCTGCTTCGGGCGCAATCCCTATCCTAGTTAAAATACTGAAAGATGGAAATCAACAATCAAAGACTGATGCAGTCAGGGCCCTATACAATCTCTCCACACTCTCAGACAGTCTCAACAGGATCCTCTCTGTCCGACCTATTCCTCCTTTGATTGACTTGCTCAAGAGCTTCAAGAGATCTTCCAAAACTGTTGAGAAATGCAGTGCCCTTTTGGAATCATTATTGAGCTTTGATGAAGCAAGAGATGCTTTGACGGCTGAAGAAGGTGGAGTCTTGACAGTGGTTGAAGTACTAGAGGATGGTACTGTTCAAAGCAAGGAACATGCAGTAGGAGCGCTGCTAACAATGTGTGAGAGCGATCGCTGCAGGTACAGAGAAATTATTCTTAAGGAAGGCGTAATACCAGGCCTCCTCGAGCTTACCGTTCAGGGAACACCCAAGGCCCAGTCAAAAGCTCAAACACTTCTGCAGTTGTTGAGGGACTCGCCGTATGCCAGACCGGAGCTGCAAGCTGACGCACTTGAGAACATTGTTTGTAACATCGTCTCAAAGATGGATGGGGAAGACCGTGCCGAAAAGGCGAAGAAGATGCTAGCTGAGATGGTGCAAGTCAGCATGGAGCAGAGTTTGAGACATTTGCAGCAGAGGGCATTGGTTTGTACTCCAAGTGAGCTGCCTCTCAGTAATTGCCCTTGATGGTCCAACACACTAGCTTTCCCTGTGGCATGTTTTCAATTTTTCTTGTACGGAATAGAGATTTCCATAGAAAAGAATAAGATACAAGGAATGCCAGTCCAGGCCAGTATGGTAACAGGTGACTGGTAGAAAGTGTTGATAGCTAGCACGTGTTGTTTCCACATTTCTATGTACTCCCCAGGTGGGACTTTTTGTAAGATGAACTTTTTGTTTGTCAGGTGATGATGTATTTTTTACCGTTGTGTATGAGTAACAATGCTGTTGATAGGGTACAACTGAATGAACTATTTATTCAGAAAAGTAAACAAACAAGAAAAATCTCCGGACGAGGCCGTAGGCTTCTGCCAGGTTAAATTTGAAGGCCGCCTTATTCTAATATATTCTATCGAACTCTTAGACACACACTAGAGAAAGAGGTACGTGGAATCACCATGTGAAGACATGATGCACACATTGCCGGTGTCGTTGGCAGAGACAAACCATAATGGAACACGAGTTCGGAAAGAAGCGGAGGGAAATGTCCAGGCGAGTCATGTAGATGCCACCAAAGATGATTGACCGAGGATTTCGGTTTGTAGCACAACAGGAGCACATGGGCGGGGCCTTGTGCGTGTTATATTGTTTGTGTGCTGCCAACTCCGTTCTGGCTTCTTCTTCTTGTCTTTCTCTACCCAACCATGTCCAACCATGCTTCTCTCGGATCACGTGGCTACTGTTCCATGACTGCACCAGCCACCAGACCATGAAAAGATTGCTATTGTTAGGCCACATGAATCGTCTTGGCAGGAGGGAGCAGCACTATATCGGAGTCAGATGTAACCCCTTCAGAAATCAACATTAGATTTTACCATTTAGAGGGTTCAGGGTGTGCTATACGTCTCTCATGTTACGGTATGGAATGGCAACAGTACTTTCTGGTAAAACTATATTTATTTACTTTAATTAAGGTGGTTAGTAGGATATTTGTCTTTCTAAAAATAGATGAGGTGTTAGTGTAACCACGGATATAAAATGGTTTATCTTGATAGACTATAGCATTTTTTGTGATTATTTTTGTATTATTATTATTTATACCATATACAAACCATAGTTGATACTTGATAGCATGTAGCATAACTTAACTTGACCAATTAAGAAGGTTAGGTGTGATTAGGTAGGCCAAACCCGGAAGCTGCTATATTGAAACTGTCAATTAAAAACTCATATCAACAGTTGATGAGACGAAGATTGATTTGCCATGCCATGGGACCTTTCTTGTTCAAGAGGCCAATAATTGAGTAGGACATGAGTTTCCGTCAAGAAAACAGAAAATGTTTGATGTGCTGATAAAATCACATGAAGACATTCGCCCGCGGGTGATCTTCGTGTCTATTCGAAATTTAAAAAATATATTCTTCGAAAAAATGGTCTCAGAGTTCCACAAACAATTTTATAAAGATTTCGTGCGTTACTTATTCATTTATGGTAGATTTTGTGGCCCGGTTTGACTCGAAACGCCTAATGACGAGCTTAATCAAACAAACCAACTTAGCTTTCTGAACGTGAAATCGATGAGATTTCTGGTCTAGTCTCAATCCATGATTCAATCAACTCGGATCATATAAACCTACTATGATTGACCAACTAATCTTCGATCGGACTCATCCAAATGCCATCCCGATGCCGAATCCATTTCCTTATTCTTCTTCCCTTTCAAAAGTCACATTTCCATCCTCAAATCCAGCGCTTGCTTCTTCTTCTTCCTGAAAAAAAAAAAAAAACAAATAAATGAAACGAGCCGGCCGGTTGGAGCCGGTTGGAGCCGATTGGACCGGAACCAGGAAGCCTTGATTGGGCCGGGTGCTGTTGAGCACGTGATAGATCACGTGTTCTGCAGGGATTCAATAATTGGCGAGGGACAGACTGCCACGTGTCCTTCTGAGACGTGGAAAGGATCCTGGGCCCGATTAATGTTTCTCCGTTACAATTTCCTTCGACGGATCCTGATGGATCATATACAGACAGTCGGATCATAGCCTGAAACGGAGTTTCTGGAAACAGCGTTATACCTGTTGGAAATAATAGCACCCGGACCAGCGGGAAGGAGTGCGCTTATCAAATCTTTTCACTTCGCAGTTCGCACCTTCTTCCACTGCTCTCCCATCGTCGAGGAATCACCCGAGCATTTATTCGGAGCGCCGTGCGATTTGGTTTCTCCGGTGTTTCGGGGAAGTGATTCCCCGGCGCAGCTCGGTTTTGGTGGAATTTGTTCGAAATTTAGAGTTTCCCGAGGGATTGGGTGAGTGGAAGTAGTGGGAAGTGACAATTAGGGCTTCTTGAAGCTAGTTTTGATTTATCACAAGCAAATGAATGCATTTGAGGTAAGTTTAGTGCCTGAAGGGGAAGAGAGGATTTAGATCACTTGTTTGATTTGTTGCTTCGATATAACTTTTTTTCCTCTCATTTGATGTTCGGAATCTGATGTGTTTTGCTTGTACAGTTTCTACTTCTCTCTATACTTGATGAATTGAACGAGGCTTTACTAGAAAGGTTACATCTCGAATGAAGAGTCTGGAGTAATAGGTGTATACTCCAAATTGGGGGGGTTGGGGTGATCAAAACAGCAACGAAGATGATTGATTTAGAAAATGTAATGCATTAGAAATCACATGCAAAAAGTTGTTTTTGACTTTTTTCTAGCAATCAGCATTTGAATTCAAATCGTCTTTGGCTTTGCCTGTTTTATTTGGGATCATTGCGAGAAAATCGCGATTGGCTAGTTGGAATTTTTTTCCAAGCAGAAGCTAGTTGGGATTTTGCTTTACCTTAGACCTTATGTTTGCGACTAACCTATTATAGTTGTCTTGAGCTCCTTGATCTGCTTCTTTTGTTGATGCAAATCTGGCTACCGCATTCATCTACTGTCTGTCTTTTCTCATCCCAGCTAGTGAAATGTCTCAGTCTCTTCTCTGTGTTTTTCGGGTGATTCCAGGGCAACTGATGATTTAGTGACATCGCTGGAGAGATGGAAGACTGCATTGGCTTACAGGTTATATTTCTTCTCCCTGTTTTGTGTTTAACAGTTTTTTTTTATAGTGTCAGTTATTAGCCTTGAGTTGCTTTATTTTTTTTGCGGGCATCTCCTTGAAAGACAAAAACAGACGAAAATTTGTAGCTTGATCTGCTTATGTAACACTAGCATGTCTATTCCAAGCATTGATAGTGACTAGTGTTGAATGCTACAGCAGATATGTGAGCAAACTTATTAAATCACTCTAGTGAACAGAAAGAATTCTTTCAGTGAAGTTATATTTTCGTATGATAGCAAAATAAACAACTTTATTTCATTTTTGTCTCATAATTCTTTAGCACTATCTTATTTGGATCTCAACTCAAAGTTTTTTATTATTTGTTACGTAGATGCACATATAATTTGTCTGTATATATGTTTTTCTTGGTATTGTACCTTCGCATGATTGGGTTTATGGAATTTCTAATTCTATTTATTGGCAGGCTGACCTTTTGCCCACTGGCTCCATATCATTTGGCCGTTTTGAAACCGAGACATTATCATGGGAAAGAAGATCATCATTCTCTCACAACAGATACCTTGAGGAGGTTGAAAAATGTTCCACTCCTGGTTCAGTTACTCAAAAGAAGGCTTACTTTGAAGCTCACTTCAAGAAAAAGGGTTGTCTGCCTTATGCTTCATTAGATGATCAAAATGGGTTTGAAAGCCAAATTCCTGATAATGACATAGAGGACCATATGAGCTACATGGAGCGTTATCTAGATCATGGTAATAAAGAGCAAAAACAATTTGTTTGGCATGACAAAGTGATAGAAATCCCGGATGAGGATGAAAAAGGGATACTGGAGGATCGCCAACATATTCAGTTTTCTTTTTTTGATGAGAAACCAGCCCTCTCAAATGATAGTAAACATGATGTAGTGGAGAAAACTAATCAACAAATTCGATTCAATTGGTGTGATGAAGAACCGATAGTGTCAAATGAGTATGAACATGACATGAAGGAGCATGAACAAGAAACATTATCTCCTAAGCATTCATTGGATGCAGCTCCCTGCAACATAGAAAAAGGTTTAGATATGTCTACAAAACTATTAGAGCAGAATGAGCAAGCCCAAGTTCAATGTACAGATGATTCTCTCACATCAGATAAGGATAGGTGCTGTGAAACCATACAACAGGAAGTTGGTAGTGGAGCTGGGGCTCTGAAGAAACTCGAAAAAAAAGAAATGCCATCCAAGGGTCTGACACTTGAGAAAAGTACTTCCTCTGCTTTAAAGAAACCACCTGCAATATCTCCTAGGGTAAAAGTTAAAAACCTTTCACTATTCAATGATGTTTAATCCAGTTAAAAATTGAGATGCAAGATGTGTTGTTTTTAGTCTTATTTCTTTATGATAACATACATCATAACATTCCCTTTTTCTTTTTCTTTTTTGAGGAAACATGTTATTGTAGCTTTTTGTTACCTGTGGTTATGTTTTCACTGAGCCCATAGTCCCTGCCATTTGGGATGATAATAGCATATTGTAATTCAGACCTTGCACATATGCCAGTATGAAACTTAACTAGTTTGATAACCACCATGACAATGAATTCTCAAGAGATAATGACCTGTTTACAATGAACAGTTTCCTGTCCTATTAATCCTATGCATTTGAAGATATTCGTAATCAATTAATTATAAATGTGTCTAGTTTTTTCCTTTATTTGGTTCAGCATCTCTTTCTAGTTAACTCCTATGCATTGAGGTATTTATTACTGCTAAACTACAAACTGCATTATATAGTTCAGCAGTTGTTATTGCATTCAAACCTTTGTTTATGTCAGCGCCACCATTGGAAATGACTCCAGCTATACTTTTGCATATTGCTTCCTTGGCCAATGGCCCACCACCAACCAAGTGACAACATAGATTCTGATATTTCTACTGCATCCATCTTTTTCCCAACACTCCCAGAACAGCCTACCTTGCTAGTCAAGCCACCCAGCCCTCCATTAGCAGAATATGGGACATCCCCAACCCATACATAGTTTGGATGACTATCACATAAAATTTGGTGACAATATTGGTACCATAAAAAAAATCCCTGTTTCAAAGGGAACTATGCCAGTGAACTATTTTATATCTAGTTGATTTGGATGTGGCTGTCTTGGAAAAAAATTGTCTTGTTGAAAGGTTTGTGCTTATCTGATAGGAAAATGGCAGTTCATCATAATGTGTGTGTCTTGCCAAATAAAAAGGAAAAGTAATGATGTATTGAAATATTTATCAGTGCAGATAACAAACTACTGAGATATTCATAGATGCAATTGTATGACGGTATCAGATGTTATGTTTTTAAGTTCAGTAAGCTTGTATTTTTCCTTTGAATTTGCTATATGCTGATTTTTTTTTCTTAGTTTTGGATGAAGTTATCAGCTGAGCTGAACCTTTCTAAATCAAAACCGAGGACATCAATGCCTGTGGCCCGGAGTCCAATAATGACTTCAAGTGGAAAGGATTCTCCTTCTTCTCCAGCATCTGCAACTAGAAGAATGAACAGAACTGAAAATGAGAAAATGAAAAGGGACAAACAATTGCCCATAAAGTTCCCATCAAATGGGATTTCAGAATCCAATAATCTGGAATCTGAGGTTAGAACTTGGTCTAATCACCATTTATATATTGCAGCATAATCAAATTGAATTGTTGGTCAATCTTTCCAAGTGATATGATGTAGGACAAATGTAATTTGTGGTGGAACTTAAGTAATAACTAATAATGCTCAGTTAGAGTTTTTAAGCCTTCAATTACATTTGAATGCTGACATTTGATATCCACAGGATGTATTACATAAGTATGACCTTTGGAAGAGAAAATGGTTTTGGTGGTAGAGTGGGATAGTTAGAGTGATAACTTCAGAGATATGATCCCCTAAATTGTAAACTACACATCCACTTTAAAAGGTGGTTCATGTTGTCTCTGAAACACAAGGATTGTGTCTCTCTAAAAGCATTCAAAAATTCCCAATGATAATAAAATATAGAATGCTGAGTTTGCCAGCAAAACCTCTAAGTAAGATGGATGACCTCTTGCTAATGGCTTTTTCTGTTGGGAAACCTGCAGGGTTTTGGGAATTTAAAAGTAAGAGTCAGGCATGAGGCAAAAAGGTAATTCATACTTGCAGCAATGTCTTATATTTCATCATCCTCTATTTACAAAGTGATTCAGCTTATCCATTGAAATGTGCATTTTGGCTCAGCGAAAAGGATCAACTTCCAAGGAGAAGTGGTATAATTGCTAAATCCATTTATGAAAAGCATGATGTTGATCTACAACCATCTAGAAGCAGGTTATCAAACAGTGTGGGGAGTACTACTCTATCTTCTTTTCTCAATGTAATCTTTTAATATTCATCTATCCTTGTAGGTCTCAGATGTCCATTAGTTCAAACAAAATAAACATAATGAAAAGCAATGCAGTTTTGAATTTTAGAAGTGATGAAAGTGCTGAAAAGAGTAAAGAGGTGAGCAACTTTCTGTTTACTTGTTTCAAATTCTATTTTGGCCATTCAATTGCCATCACCTTAAACATTAAAATATATGCCTCTGATTAGTTTTTCAGGATGTTGGAGGAGAAACAGAACACGCAAGAGTCTGAGATGAATCTGGCTCAAGCTAGAGCACAGGCATGCAGAATGGTTTCATTCTGATTTGAATCGAAATTTCATTGCATAATTGATTGTTTCAGATAAAAAAATGTGTAGCAATTTTTTTCTTGAAAAATGCATCTTTTTTTGTCATACTTTTAAATTAAGGATAAAAAATTGCCGCATTCAGCATTTCTTGATGGTTCATAATATTTCATTTGTTTGTAATATATAGACCAAATATAAAAAGGTATGTTATTAGCCTCCTTGTAAATTTCTTCATGCATTCTTACAGGTAGAGGGGGAGGATGAAATAAAGCAGCCTCAGAGAAGCCTAAATTTCAAAGCAACATCAATGCGTGCTTTCTACCGTGAAACTATGATAAGAAATAAGGTTACTAGATCCATATTTTTCTTTTATTACCTGCACTACGATTTCTCTTTCGCACAAAAATGGAAAAAAAGTTTGATCCATATACTTATTATGATTTTACTTCTATTATTCTTCTTGTTGATAATAGACATTGAGTAACCTTATTATTATCATTGCCTGTTTAGAAATACAAATCGTGGTCTTTCAATAATAGCCTGATACTTTAGATGCATCAGCCATGTATGATAATCATCTCATTATCTGCTCAGGGCATAGCGACACAACTGAAATCAATGAACCTGCGGAGCAGTTCTGCAAGTCCAAGATGTAAACCTTTGCTTAATGATAAGCCTCAGCAGATAAATCACAAATCCATACCCCTCAGCAAATCAACAAGTTCCACTCAGAAAAACTATCCCATGTCACCTACAGGCAACTTCGGAAGTTCAAAGCTGAAAGCGGCGTCATCCTGTGAACTGAAAGGCAACAACACAGCCTCAGGACCTTCAAAGAAGATTGACCCAGCACAGAAAGAGGGGAGAAGCAAAGCTACTACTGCACAGCGACGACCCGGTGACAGCAAGATGAAGAAAGCGGAGGGAATGGGCTCTGTGAGAAGGCCTGGAATGGAGAAGACGGTGAGGATGTAGAGCATTCATTCCTCGAGTGTCTGTTCTCAAGTACATTTATTTTTTTTATCTTGCGTGTGAAATAAGCTCTAGAGTGGAGAAACTGGAGCGGGTGGGCCGCATCTTCTCTTCAGGGTCGTGAGCTTCATATTATTATTTGATAATTGAATTCAAAGCAGCATCAAATGGCACCCACTTCCACTGGGGTTTCCACTGCCAACAGGCAACGAAGCCTTTTGGTTCTCAGGCTTTCAGGGCCTTTGCCTGCTGGGACTTTTTTGTTGGGGATAGATTAGCTCACCTAAGTGGGTTGTTTGCAAGCTAATTAAAATTCAAATATTGTGGTGTTCTTTTAAATATCAACAATAGTGGGTGTTTTCTGTAATTTTAGCAAAGTAATGATTTCCTCGTTTAACTGGGACAAATAACATTTTCTGAAAATCAAAATATTGCGATATTTTTCATATGTGCAATTTTATAAGGTTATTCGAACCCAACATGCTGGACTTAATCCTTTTACAAAGCCCCCCGACCCAAATATTGTAATTATACTTTTTTATGCCCATTTTAACTAATAAAAATTTTCATAGTCTGCATTTTCGCAAATTCAAAAAAAACTATTGCCCAAGGTCTGCTTTACAAATATACCCTCGATATATTCCGTCGTTCAGGGACAAACCGGTCTCTCGACCGCCTTGCGCCGCGGCGGCGTGTGGCCTCGCACGTGCGACGCAAGACAGAAATAAAAGCTGAACCCCTGATTACTTTCCGATCATTCTCTTCTTGCTCCCACTCTAGAACCGATGCTCTCCACGCCGGTGAGAACCCTCTCCGCCTCCAAATGCCCGCCGCGCCGCCCGGCCTACCTCCATTCCGGCATCCAGACTCGGTCCAAGGCCAAGAATCTCAGTTCCGAGGCACTCCCTCCGCCGACGCCGATGCCGACGTCGGAATGGAAGGTCTGCACCGTTTGCCGCACCTCCATGACCCCTCTCTGGCGCAAAGGCCCTAATGGCCCCAAGGTCCTCTTCTTTCTTCTATTCTTTGGATCGGAATCTTTCTCTGGGGGATTTTGATTGGATTTGTTTGATTTTGGTGAGCGCGATGCAGTCGCTGTGCAATGCGTGCGGAATCAGGTATAGGAAGAGGAGGCCGGAGCGGGGCAATGAGGCATCCAAGACTAAGGTGACGAAGAGCTCCGACGGCCGCGGCGCCCGAGCGCGGGCAATGAGCGCGGAGGTGCTGCAGAGGAAGCAGAGGGAGAAGCAGGAGAGAATGCTGCTTCTACAATTCCAGAGCAGAGATAGCGTTGAGGGTGATGGCGGAGGTGGTGGTGGTGCTGTGTACGGGAAGAACGAGATGGAGGCGGCGCTGCTGCTGATGTCGCTGTCGGCGGGCATTTTCGTCCATTCGCAGTAGCGCAACCTCTTTGTCTTTTTCAGGTGTCACCCCACTAACACTGACGGTACGGAAAACACGGGCGTCGAGAAAACAAAATCAAACGGGAAGGATCGAAAGAGCGAGAAAAAGAAAAAAAAAAAAAAGTTTTTCAGTTATTTTACTGATGTTTCCGTTTCACTCAAAAAAAAATATGATTATGGTATTTTATTGTGTTTTATTTTCTGTTAAGATGGATCTGTAAATAAAATAAAAAGGAGAAAAAGAAAAATATTAAAAATTTTGAGTTATTTTATTGATGTTTATGGGAATATGTTATTATGTCAGGGTATTTATCTTCGTGAATAGAAGGGTTTTTTTGTATTTATTTAGTTTTTTATATATAATTTCTGAAAAATAGTAAAATTATATGTAATCAATTGACCTTTTAATAATTTCATATAATTCTTGTTTTAAGTTTCAACACGGGAATTCGGTCTTTCCGATCTAATTGGCCCGAAACAAAGCCAACTATGGTCTACTTAAAGAGAAAATATTTTACTCTCAGTAACAGAACTGCAACCTATTGAAATTATGGTTTTCATTGTGAATTTTCAATTAACCCCAAAACTCATATTTCTATCCAAAATTTTCAATAAATTTATAGTAGGAGTTTTAGACCAAACAAGAAAATTTATTTCCTTCTATTTTCATCCATTTTTGATGTGTAATTTTATGTTTGATGGACTAATATATGAGTTTGTTATTTTTGGGATTATTTTGATTTGGTTTTTGAAATTAGAATTTAATTTAAGTTTTTATGATTGTATTGTGAGTTTTGGGTTTATATGATTTTGATTGTTCTCTATGATTTAGGGTTTAGCTAGCTCCACTCTAAGTATTTGATAGAATGCCTCATTCCAAAAATTTGGTTAATTAGGTATTGCAATCATTTTATTTGTGTATTATAATGTAGTGTCAACTTATATAATTCATTTATCTATATTTTTCTGCATATATGTTGATTTGAATTGGATATAATCTGACATTATAAATATATATATATATTATTTACCATTATTTGTAGTTGATATTTGTCGTTAACTATTGAATGATGAGGATCATCCACCCAACTCTAGTAGTTGCAGCCCTTCCGGCCATTTGATTTGCTCACTACACAAGTATTAAATCTTTTCTCAATTTAGTGTATTACAATGTAAAAACATTGCATTTCGCTCTATTTCCACAAAGAATAGCTTGAGATTGCTTGTAGTTTGCCATTTCTTGACTTGATGAACTCGTTCTAAATGAAACTAAATGAAATACAAGCAAATTCATTTAGCTCGTTGAAAAAATAGTTGTCGAGAAAAATAGTTATAACGCGTTGAATATAGTTTGCCAAATGAAACTAATAAAATCATGCCGTCTTGCTAGAAAATAGTAATATATTAGTGAAATGGTGTGGAGTGACACTTGAAGTTCCTTTCTACATTGGCTTGTTGCTTGAAGCTTCATATTTGAAGTTTTTTCGAGTTGCTATTGCCTCTGAAATTTTTTTTCTAAGTTTTCTTCACTGCTATTGCCTTAATTTTATTGTTTGAAGCTTCAAATTTGAAATTTCTTTTGAGATGTTATGATTTCTGAAAAAAAATTCACTGAGTTTCTTGCATTGTTATTGCTTCATATTGCTGTTTGAAGCTTTAGATTTGAAGTTCCTTTTGAGATGTTATGATTTCTGAAATTTTTTTCACAACTTAGTTGCACTGTTGCTGCTTCATATTGTTGCTTGACGCTTTAGATTAGAAGCCTTCCTCGAGCTGCTACAAGTTTTCTGCACTGTTTGCAGTTAATTCTGATGTATACATAGAAAATTTTCCAACGATTAAATATTAAGATATTTTGATCTTTTAAATTAGTCATTGGGGAATATACTTGAGGTAACCTAGGCGATGAATCTCGTGTATAATTTTAAAAGTTAAGGGAGCGAATATATAATTTTGCTATTTTTTAAGAGGTTTAATGTAAAAAAACCTTTGTTTAGAATGATTTTTTTGGTGCACTTGTGCGGTGCCCGACATGTGTACTTGTGAAGATTGGGCTCGGATTTGGTTGGCGAAGACATGTAGATCAAATCGGACCTACTCCCTTTTTTTGAGTGATTTTTTTTTTTATTGGAACAGCAGTGACAGCATCACGCGTAGTAGGGGGAAAATTGTAAAATAAAATATTCAAAATTTTGAAGAAAACTAGCAGTATTGTGATTTATGAGAAGCTAATTAAACTGAGTTATTTCATGAGTACCAAAAAAAAAAAAATTTCAGCTCAATTAAAAAGTGCTTCTAATTTTAAACATTTAAGAGATAAATAATTACAAGATATATAAAATATAAAAATAATATTAATATAACTTTAATAATATGAACAAATATTGCTCTTAATAAATTAAAACCTTAGATATCGTTTGTCACATTCCAGGGGGTAATTATACGTAACTCGGTGATAAATTGTCAAAATTACGTATAACTCTTTCTAAATTAAAATTTTATGTACAACTCCTTAAATTATTAGTGAAGCTGCAAACGTCTCATTCAGTTGAGTTTTATCGTCACAGAAAATATTTTGGGAATATTTCATTAGACTTTGTTGTGGAACAGGTGAAATATTAGTTGTGAAGTTTTAAATCACAATTATGATTAATTATTTTATAATGATTGGATTATGGATAGCTTTAATGGTCATAAATATGTTCGATTAGATTATATAAGAGGTGGGAGAGTTTACTGCGAACCGCCATAGACTTTAATTCTTAATTTTCTCCGTTGCGTTTCATTACTCTTTATTGTTGTTTTCCAATTTATTTTTGAGCAATTGTTTCTTAAGAGTTTATCTTATTCAGATTTCATGATAAAATCATCGAAACTTTATGCTAAAAGCATAGCCGGATATATTGGAGGGAAAAAAAGGTATTTGTAATTATATTAAAATTGTAAGAGTTGCATGTAATTTATGGATGAAATGATGGAGATTTTTGCAAAGAATATTTTGTGATAAAATGGTTTCATCAGGAATATCATTTTTTAATATGTCATGTTAAAACTTTATCTAGGATTACATATGAAACTTGACATTAAAAAATTATTTTGCTCTAAAGATAATTTAATAAGAAATTATATATAAATTTTTAATTAAAAAAGAGTTGGACGTAATTTTGATAGTTTATAAGGAATTATATATAATTACCCATTCATTCAAATATAACTAGGCATTTTGTACAAAAATAGAAAAGCGGAGTTGCCAGAAATTTTACAAGTCAGAAAGAGTTATTGGTAAATTTGAACTTTTCTTCGGAGCTATTTGTAATTTTTCCTAGAAAGCAATAAGCTAGGCTTTGCATTCAAAGGCCTTGCTGCTAGAGCCTAGGGTTCCCTGGTTAGTCTCAGGACTCGCAATTCTCAAACAGAGTTTGTAGAAAGCTGACGAGGATTATTTTCTTGATTTATAAGAAATTAGACAAATTACATCAGTGATGATATAAGAAAATGATCTTTTCTCTGAGTAAATCCCGTGATAAAAAGTAGATTTCAAAATTCATATTTGCAAGTAATTCATGACAAGACGCCTAGAAGAATTACAGTAAAGTCTACTCCTTCGTTAGGTCGGACGTTATGTACGCGTTTGTCCATGAAGCTATAATGCTTGTGTGTCACCACAGAGATGAAGAGGCCAATAGCTCGCGCAATCAGTTCTCTTGTACTGTTGCGGATGCTAGCTGCTCTTGATCTTGTGTTTTGCCCCCCTAGAAATGGTGAAGGAAGGTGAAGATAGATGTCATCGGATTGGTTTCCGGCGGCTTGAGACAGGTGGAAACGGACAGCAAGCAGCGGCGAAACCTTCTAAGGTGAACATGGATGTGATAAGATTTGAACAGATGAAGTGGGGTTCGCCGGATCAGAGAGGAAGAGCTTTGAGTTCTCTCATTCACAGCAGCCGCCTCCGGCTGCGGTGGGAAACCCGGGTCCTCACACCGGACGTGGTTGCGTTCCACATCGCCACCAATGTAATCCACCATCACCATAACCACAAGGCTGGACAATTCAGAACCCTAGTCACGGCCCCCAGGGCTGAAGAAAGCAAGGATGACTCGGTTCTTCTGTCCACAGAAAACAATCCTCACGTTCTTTGTTTTGTAACCTAGTAAATATTAAATAATAATATTTTTCTCACGTTCACTTTTAATTGTATTCGTATTTTTTACGTGAGAAATTACAAATTTAAATTTTTATAACATTTTATTTGCTATGCATCACACATTCACCTTTTGAATGTGATGAGTTGGTGATTTAATTTAATTATTTTTATTATTCTGGACAATTAGAAGCGGACCAAATGAATTGTAATATTTTCAAGGACCTTATTATTCTAAAAAAATAATTTTACATAAATTTACTCTCTCGATATAAATTTGTCATGTGGCAAACTAAGAAAAAAAAGCAGGCGATCAGATTTATAGGATTCTGCCCTACTATGGTCAACCAAGCACGAACACTTTTTCTTTTTCTTAATTAAAAAAATAATTTTTTCCTTTTGTTGCTTAAGATCAAATTAAGAGTGGATGATGTCCGTGTCCGATCATTTAAATCCTCACCTATACGTTATTTTTTAGACATTCAGTAATGTAATAAAACTGCGCCAAATGCTGTTGAGAGTTGAGACTGGACCGCTCTATTGCATTTGAGCCACATATCTCTGTGTCCGTTTTCCTTCAACCCACCTCTCATCACCATCTCGTGTCAGTACTTGAACACCTTCTTCACCCCTTCTCTCGAGACTTCGTAAAACCCTAACAAGCTAAAACATTATAAAATATAAATCAAAGTTTTAAATTTCGATTTTAGTTTCGGTTTTGATTTCAGCACCCAGTGAAACCGATATGTTTTGACTATTTCGATCGAAAGATTTTTTTAGTTATTACAGAATTTGAATATATTTTGACTGTACTTTGACTTCAAATTAAAAATACGATAATTTTTTAAAAAAATTTAAAAATTATGAAAGAATTTATAATTAATTTCATCATAATATTAAATATTATTTTAATTAATTAAAATTAATTTTGATAGTTAACTACTGATATAGTCTATTTTTTAATATTACTATATATAAAAAATATATGAGAAATAATATGAATACGATTAAAAAATAAAAATTAACAGAAACAAATTTAACCTATTATTAAAATGTACTTAACACATATATAATTTATTAATTATAACGTAATACAACTAATCATCATTATCATAATCACTATCAGTTGAATTTAGAATATTTGAGTGTTAAATTATGAATTCAATATCTGGATGATTCAGATGAATATTTATAGGCATACGAGCCATAACAACTAATCCTGCACGATCTCATGGCAGCGGTTTACATAAAGGTGAGATCGACACAATTTTTTTTTTGGCTTTTACTTTCGATGGAATGGTCATACACGCATGCACATGAACAGAAAAATCAATATGTTTTAATAAAAATCATTTTTATTTCAGTTTCAACCAAAATATTTTTTTTATTTATTAATTATATTTTGATCAAAATTTAATTTAATTTTAATTATTTTTTAACTTTAAATTTAAAAAAATTATAATAGGTTTAAAAATTCTTGAAATAGTGGATAATACACTCCATCAAAAACACATATACATGAAAAGCATCTGTCAAAGAAAAGATCGACGAGGGCGCGAGGATGCCGAAGCCTGACTGACGACGGCACTGACGAGGTTATGAGGCCGGCGCCAGCTCGCCGGAGCAGAGACCAGGTTAGCGAGGGAGTGGTGAGGCGAGCGAGCGTGCAGGACGAGGACATGAGCGTGGCTGCGAGACCGGCAATCGCGTGGGTGCCAGGTTGGTGAGCCTGCTCGCGCAAGCGCGCGAGTGCGGACGCCAGAGGCCAGCTCAAGAGTACGGGCTCGGGCACGAAACCGGCGAGAGGACGCACGCGGGGACGGCCGTGTGAGCTTGTGTTGCGATCTTTCCGCATGAGATTGCCGTATTTGCCGCGTCCTCCGCGCTCGCTCTGCACTCGCCGGCCACTGCAAAACTAAATTACTGATTTGGTTCCGCGGCCAAACGAAACTAAAACGTTTCTAAATTTTAACCGAGATTTAAAATCCTACTCCAAACCATGCCTCACAAACATGCCTCAGCCATCCACATGCTTCTGTTCGTCTCCACAATCTTTGAGTTCTTGAAGCTCGGCTTCGCTGACTCGCCACCGGTTTGTGCATACCCGTGCCTGCCGCCGCCTGCAGCGTTCGCCAACTACCCCCCGCCTCCCCCGTCAACGGCGGAGTTGGGGTACTATCCCCCTCCCGCTGGATACGTGCCTTACATCCCTCCTCCTTATGTTAGCCTACCAGTGCCGCCGCCTCCAAATCCAATACTGCCTTGGTTCCCTTTCTACTTCAAGCCTCCGCCTTCTTCTTCGTCGGCAACTCTGGCGTTCGTCCCTGTCTGTTTAACATGCGTTATCGGGGTTATTCGCACAGCTTGGTTCTGCTTATGCTTTAGTACTGTCATTTCTCTTTTTTTTTTTAAAAAAAAAAAATGCAATCGATCGTTTGAATTAATTGAAAAGGTATTGGAAAGTGGTTATGTTTGATTCTTAATTCCTCGAATTCTTTTGGTTTTCTTTAAGATTTTTTTTAAGAGTTGACATATTGCATGAGAAGTTAATCTTTAGCATATATATAGATTGAAATGGACAATTTGAGTCATTTAATCAGATATCAATTCAATTTTCAGTAGCTCAACTTGATGTATATTATCTTTTGAGCATTGATGGGCACATATTAACAATAAGTATTGGATGTTGCTCGATTCCATCAAGCCTTTCAAATCAGGATTTGATGTGTCGGTGCTTGGTGGCCTTTTTGTTTTGTTTTGTTCGAGACAAGGCGGGATTTGGAACACCCAAGTCCGTATTATCATAACAAGCAATGTACATGACAGAGAAGACGAATGTCTTTGGAAAGAACTATCCCCATCATGCTAGATTCTGCCCTAATATCTTGTTGCTTGTTACTCGACAAAGCCAAATCAAATGCTTTTTTATTTGTTTATTAATTACTGAGGTATCCTTGTATCTGTACTCGTGGATTAGAGTCCGCAGTGACAATACAGTGATACACCATTGGAGACTTGGAGTAGAGCCTTGCCATGGCTGGGACGCGCAAGGCGAAAAGTTCATTTCTCTTTTTCCTTATAATTTTATGGGGCGCGCGGCCGAAACCAGTGTGGACCCAGTGTGCCCCATGACAACGTTACGTTTCTATTACATCACTGTCCCACCAAACCACGCACAGGTTAGCATACCTAATCATTTCCAAACTGTCCCATTTTTATATTAGCTCCTTAATTAATCATGTTCCAAAGCATGAATATCGCATAAAGAATTATTTATTTATTCCGATCAGCTTTCATCCGAGAAGTGTAGCTAGACAAAGACTTCAACCAGATACTATGCACCATAATTTTCGAACATAAAACATTTTCTTTGAAGAAAATGTCAGGAGAGTTCGCTCTTCAAAACCAAACCACATTGATTTGCTTCAGAAAGATATTACAATGATGAACAGGTTTATATATAAGTAACCATGACACTTCGACCTAATGATCTTTCCCTTTCCTTGCAAATGAGAGAGAAGATAAAGAGACAAGAGGAACAGATCACAAGAGCCGGAAACCTAGAAGATGAACTCTATGAACAAAGGTTATATATTGGTTGATACCAATCTTTTCAGAACCACCATAGCCCCAATAACCCACTAACCAGAAACGCTGGCAGCCATGCAGCACAACTCCGGCGAGCCCCGGATGGGTAGTAGTCCGGATCCAACGGGTACAGCACTCCAGGGGTGCCTATTATGTACCATGTTGGGGCCGGCGGTGGCGGCGGCGGCGTGCAGCTCGGCGTTGCAGGGGTCTTAGTCGGCGGCGGCGGTGATGGAGGTGGCGGAGGTGGGGAAGACGCTCCGCATCCGCATGGCGAGCAAATGCATTTCATCTCCCCTGGCCCCGGGACCGCGGCCTGATCACGCTTGACCAACGCCGAGAGCCCGACAGTTGCGAACGCCGACATGATCAGCAGCAGCCGCAGGAAGCGCATGGTGCGCTAGCAGGAGATGCTTTCTTTCTTGCTTTCTTTTCTCTTCTTTGATGCTTGATTTCTTGTTGGTTGTGGTTGGAGGAAGGTGATGTTTGGGAGGTGTTACTTATACCTACTCTTCTGTTATGCTGAAGTTTTTTCTCTGCATGGCTAGAAGAAATGGGCAGCTTGAGCCATCAGGCGCGTGATATAAATAAAGCATATAAGCAAGTTTGAAGGGCTATTTATTTGGGCCGGGTAGGCCTGGTCTTACGTGAAGCGCCCGGGTTTAGGTTCAAAAATATAGGGTTTCTTTAGTTTAGACTTAATCTAGACAAAGCTAACTTAGGTTTAGCAAATTAATTTTAAATCACAATAATTTAATTTGTCCAAACTTATCCTAACTCTTTCTTAATTATGTTTCCAATAGTCATTAGTTTTTGCTTAGACTTAACTGACGACAACAGCCAAGTAAACATTAAATTTTTATTATTTGTTTATCCTGATTTAAAATCCGACTTGTAAAGTTAAAGGATAAAAATATCTCAAAATCATCGATTTAATTTGCAATTAAATTTGAGAAATTTCAAATGCATGATTTGAAATACAAGATTTCAAATTTACTCGACCAAACGGAGCCTCAACGATACTGCATTAACCTACATGACAATTACCGGGCTAAGCCCAGCCCGACCTCGAATAAACCTAATGGAGGACGTTTTCTTTTTTGGTAATTAACAAAACCTAATGAGCCGACTAATTAGAACTCTAATTTGTGCTGAACCTGAAAGCGAATTGGATGTGGAAGACGGGCCCAAAGTTATTATTATTATTATTATTATTATTATTTCAATAATTATGTTATATTAGGGCATATGGGTGGAGTCATTTCTGTAAGGTGCTGATGCATCCAAATCATTTTGTACAAGACGACTCCAATTTAGGATGCGTGGTGCCGAATCTGGCCGCGGTCCGATCGTAACCCGATTTTGGATGGTTGGCCGGCATTTGTGGAAGCTTCTTCAAATACATTTTGCTGCGTGTCAAGTGGACCATAATATTCCTTTTATTAGTAAAATTGTTGTAAATTAGGTAAAATGAGCTTTTTACAATAATATTCTACAATTGGAAGGCACCTCACATTCTAGTCCCACGCACAATTAACACGAAATTATATATTAATTGGTATTTTTGCCACAAAAATTGAAGATTAGATGATTAAAATCGACACCTAAAAGTTTGGCATTTACAGGGTTAAGAAGAAAAACGCTTGATAAATACGTTAAAGTATCTCAAGAATTTTTATTCACAATAATTATTGTCTAAATTATTAGTGAAAGAATATAATCTCAAACATGATTGCCAAAGAGAAACATGTGATCCTAATGAGAATCATTATGCTTAATTTGTGTTAGTCATTAGCCAACATGGTCGGCTTTCCTCGGTTTCTTTATGTCCAAAACAGCTCATCATTGACTAGATCGTGATTAATTACGCTAAGAATCCGTGCTATTAATCCAACAATCCGGAGAGCTTAAATCCAAGATTACAGAGGGAACTCTCAAAAATGCTTTTAGGGTTTCAAATATTGTATAAAAACTCAGGGCTTGTTTAACAAATATTGTGGTAATTAATCTCAGCGTGATTTGATTGATGGGGATGTCCGCTGACCTGCATTTTCCAATGAACGTTGTGTGAAACTCGGGTGCGACTCGATCAACAAATCAAGAAGTAAAACATAAAAACACGGGGAGCTCGATATAATAAGAAAAAGATAAAGTTGGATGAAATTGATTAAGAATGAGATGGATAGCCACCATTGCTTTATCATGAATGAATGAGAAAAGAAATAGATCGATAAGAACCGAAACCAGGTTGTTTATGCTGGAAATAGGAGCTCAATAATGCAGAATGACAGATAGATTATGAGGGTTTGGTTCCAAGGAAACAAAGGAAATGGAATCATAATGCCGACCACGTTTCTAACGCATCTGGCTTTTGGCCATAGAATTCCATGGTCCCTGATTGGCGTACTACGTGTCATTGCCGTAGCAAAAATACTGTATAACTCTAAATCTATATTCTATTATCAAGTATAATTTATTTTTTGGTCAACTTTGAACAAAATTAAACAGTAAAAATGGATAATATTTGCTTACGATAATAATTAATGAAGACGAACAATTTTCTTTATTTTGCATTGACAATGATACTCAATTCTCATATATATATATATATATATATATATATTTATTTATTTATTTATTTATTTAAATGGAAAAATAATATTCCTCCAGTTGCACTGATTAATCATTTCACAAACTATCAAACAAATGATGCTGATCATGATGAACAGTCACGCCACAGAAGAATTCACACCAACCGATGCATCATGACGAACGCACTTTCGTTTGCAGATCGGTATTTCGTCACAAACCCTGTATTTACACGCAAAGCATCGCCGTCTCCTTTTTATAATTTTTATTTTTTGGAGAATAAAAAGCCGCCAACAAAGAATACGTCAGCGCTCCAGTCTTCACTTGATTGATCCAGAGCGTGCGACGGCAATCGTCGTGCCAAAACAACACGGTTCTCAACTGTATCGCAAAGTAAAGCCAGTAGTAGCTCACGCCACCGAAAACTCCGAGGCCGGACACGTGCACACGTGACCTCCTCCCGGCCGTCTGATCCGCATCACAGCGCGTCCTCTTGGGACTTCTCGGAGGACTGTTGTTGGCAGCAAGAGTGAGCGCCCCCAGATTTTGAAAGCCCTGCATCATCTCCCCCAACGTCCGCCGCAGTTCCTCGTGCTGTACTGCTTCTCCTGTTACATGATTCACTTCCTGTTAGTCCGTTCGTTTACTATTATAAATCCGAATAACCATATTGTCACAACAGTGGTTACGACGACGAAAAAGAAGAAGAAAAAGAAAATCCAACGGCAAACTCCTCTCAAAAACAGAGCACACGCATTTCATTAAACAGCTCATGTGCATTTGACTTTCGTACCTCAGTTAAGGTTTTAAATCTCGGTCCAAACTAAATGATTTCGGCCGGTGCTGCAGATCTGTTACGGTTTAGAATTTTCGGTGAGCGCTTGCGGACGAGGCGAGTGCAGCGTGAGGGGCACACGGGGAGCTCACGCGGCGAGCTCGCTTGGCGAGCTCATGCCGGTTTCGTGCCCGAGCTCGCACCTCGCCGCACTAACCCCTGTGTGCTTGTCAACCTGCCGCGACTCTCTCATCCGCCTCGCACCCGTGCCAGCGCCATGGCCAGCCTGGTTCGGATGTCCTCTCCGGTCTCTATCAAATACTATTCACGTGCATAAAACTATTTACGTAACTGTTTGTTATTTTAAAATTTTTTAAAAATATTATTATTTTTTTTTAAATTTGAAGTTAAAAAATAATTTAAATAAAGTTAAATTTTGATCAAAATATAATTAATAAATAAAAAAAAAAAATTTGTTGAAATTGAAATGAAAATGGTTTTGATCGAAACGAGTTGGTTTTTCTGCTCACATACATGCATGCATGACCATTCCACCGAAAGTAAAGTCAAAAAAAATTTGTATCGCACATATGTCTATAAATATTCATTTGGATTGTTCAGATACTGAATTCATAATTTCATATTCAGATGTTTCAAACTCAACTGATAATAATTATAATGATGATGATGATAAATTGTATTACGTTATAATTAATAAATTATATATGTATTAAATATATTTAAATAATAAATTAAATTTGTTTATATTAATTTTTAATTTTTTAATTATATTCATATTATTTCTCGTATATTATAGTAATATATAAAAATAGTAACTAACTATTAAAATTAATTTTAATTAATTAAAATAATATTTAATATTATAGTAAAATTAAGGGATAATTACCTATAAGTCTCTGTAATTAGCTTTAATTACCCATGACCCCCCTAATTTCCGGAATTACCTACACCCCTCATTTTCGAAAATATTTACTCACACCCCCTATTGTTATTTAATCAAAATTTTTCCAAAAAATTTCGATTTTACCCCGTTATTTTTACAATTAAACCCTTAAAATTTTTTTTATATATATTTAAGGTCCCGAAATTCGGTTTTTTGCAAATAACACCCCGAAATTACTCTGATTTACAGACAAGTCCTCGAAATCCGGATTTTTACAAATAATATCCCGAAATTATTTCGATTTACAGAAAAGTCTCCGAAATTCGACGGCAGCTGGAGTGACAGCGAGCGGGCGGCCATGCCGGAGCCAGCGGCGGGAGCGGAGACGGAGGCCGGCGCGCCGGCACGAGACGGCCAAGGCATTCGGGACGGACGTCGAGGCCGGCGTGCCGGCAATGGGCGCGGCCTCGGCCTCCGTCCTCGGCACACGGGAGCCTTCGTCCCCGTCCAAGGCCTCGACCTCCGTCGCGCGCCCGCGTCCCGGGCATGGAGGCCGCGCGCCGGCGAGGCCTCCGTCCCCGACCTCTATCCCCAGCCTCTGTCCCCGGCACGCGGGAGCGCGACGGAGGCCAAGGCCTTGGACGGGGACGGAGGCTGGGGACGGAGGTCGGGGATGGAGGCCCCCGCGTGCCGGGGACGGAGGCCGAGGTTGAGGCCGTCCGCGCTCGCTGCCGGCGCGCCGGCCCCGGCGTCCGTCCCGCATGTCGAGGCCGTCCGCGTCCTCGTGCCGACGCGCAGGCCTCGGCCTCCGTCCTCGGCACGCGGACGCGGATGGCCTTAGCCTTGGCCGTCCGTGCCCTCGTGCCGGCGCACCTCCGCCTCCGCTCCTGTCCCGGCTCTGGCATCACCGCTCGCTGGCCGCCACTCCGGCCGCCATCGAATTTCAGGAACTTTTCTGTAAATTGGAATAATTTCGGGGTGTTATTTATAAAAAACCGAATTTTAGGCCTTAAATATAAAAAAATAAGTTTTTAAGAATTTAATTGTAAAAATAACGGAATAAAATCGTAATTTTTTGAGAAAAATTTGATTAAATAACAATGAGAGGTGGGAGTAATTCCTAAAATTAAGGGAGTTGTGGATAATTAAAGATAATTACAGAAACTTATTTGTAATTATCCCTAAAATTAATTATAAATTTTTTGATAATTTTTAAAATTTTATAAAAATTTTATAAAATTTGATCATATTTTTAACTTGAAATTAAAATATAATCAAAATATAATTAAATTTTAATCAACACATAATTAATAATTAAAAAAAAATTTCCGTCGAAATCGAAATCACAAAAACATATTGATTTCGGTTAATACTGAAACCAAACCATAGATTTAAAATCTTGACCTCAACCTCCTCATCCCTCTCCTCCGCCACCGCGCCATAAACCCCAGCATCGTACAACCTCCGCTTCCTCTGATCCGAAAGCACTTGGTACGCCTCCAAAATGTCCTGAAACCTCCGCTTCGCTTCGGCCGCCAGACACGGAGCGCTCTTCCCCAGCCGGTCCGGGTGCCACCGCAGCGCGAGCTTCCGGTACGCGGCGCGGATTTCTGGCGGCGTCGCGTCGGCACGGAAGCCGAGCAACGCGTAGTAATCCTGCTGCGGAGGCGGTGTTTCCATCAGTGCTGGCGGAAGACGGTCGCGATCATGAACACAGATTTGATTTGATTTGATTTTGCGTCCTGTCAGGGAGATTTTGAGGAAGAGAACCAGATGAAGATAAGGGGGAAAATATCTGCCGACGGGAGGGGAACGGAAGGTTCGCGAGGCGGCAAAGGCGGTCCGGCGAGGGGAGATATTTTGGGGCCAATCAGAAGATGAGAAGTTGCCACGTGTTCCTGTCGTTGATTCCGGGACGTTTGCGGCGGTCCCTGACATTTATGTGGACGGATATTTTGCTTTGAGATTCGGAGCAGAATGTTCTGGAGTGAACCGTCATGAAAATATCTTGTGGTGAATTGGGCTTTTAAGATGCCATTTATTCGGACGGTCAAAAGACTAAAATTTGTACACGTCTTCATTGCATGCAAATCCGGTTTCGTTTTTGGATGTGAAAAATGATTTTCACAAACAACCTCGTATATTTTGTTGTATTTGTGAGTGATCCCTCTTGCCATGTAGGTTTTGGTGGGGAAGCATCTGCCGACTTCGAATTTATCTTTTGATGTAAAAGCCGGGAGAAAATCGAATTTTAAAATTAAATTAAATAACTTTATATATCTCAAGCCTGAAATGAAAATCTAAAATTTTTATTTATAATTTTCAGCTGATCCACTTTAAATCATTACCACTATTTGATGGAGAAAAATTGAAAAGGAGGAAAATTTTCAAAATATAAAAAAAATTGGTTTAGAAACGACAATATAACGATGAAAAACAGATATTTCACTATATGTTTTCAATTACGAATTCTCTCAATTCGTTTTGTTTCATTTACTCACATATATTAGTCATTTTACAAATAGGCTCCTTAAGTTCATTATAATTACAAATAAGATTAAATATTTATAAAAAAATCCAAAACTCAAATAATTCAAATAAAATAATTTATCCTTATCTAATCAGGCAACCTCAAGATGAGACCAAATGCTGGACATACTGTAAAATATTTCGACCTATTACGGAACACCCAAATGAATATACACATATAAAATTTGACTTCGTCTATATTGTCATCCATTATCATATAAATATTAATCAGACAGTTAAATTTGAGTCACTCACTTTATTTTCAAACTGTCTGACCCGAATTGCACAAACAATCTTATTTCAGAAACAAATCAATAAACAGTCCCCCACTTGGCCTATAGATCTATTTATTTATACATATATAGATATATGTATACTGAAAATAATTTTGAGAAATCAACTTTCAGCAATGGGATCCTAACTGTGCAATTCAGAGACAATGGACCATACCACTTTTCCTCAGTAGTCCCCATACATGCCCAACCATGAATGGATGTATACCGATAGTATACCAATTGTTTCCATATCAAAGCAAGTAAATCACTACATTAGTTGAGTTGAATAAAATCAAACATAAGCATAAATAATATGCTTATGGAATAAGATATATAATAGAACATAACTGTAGTGATAATTCTCATATCTTTTTCACTGACAATCTACTTGATTCGTATTTCTCTCAAAAACACATCACTTAGATGCACAAACTGTACTGAGGACATCCCACAAGTGCTAATACACTTCAATTAAGTGAGAGATATAAAATGGATATGATGCCTAGTCATATCTTCATCTCAAGTATTTCAGAAATCACCTACACATGATCACTAGGTCCTCATGTAGGTGGTCATCACCAACCTATCTAATGACCCACGACATTTCCAAGGACTCCATCTTTCAAACTGGAATATTATAAATAAAACACATCAATGGAATCATTATTTTCTGTGATCAATGAGATAGCTATCTCATCTATATTATCTGAACTCTGAATATGCATATATCTAGTTTCCTCTAAATATGCAACATAGTCATCTGATATAGCTGATCTACGAATTCTTTTGGGTTTTTCATTTGACTGGTTTGGCACAACCATCGGTGCTTCACCTTGTCCAGCTCTATCTGACTTATCCTCAACTTCAATTCTTTTCCTTTTGGTTCCTGTGACAGATGTGTCATGTTCTATAAATTTGACATCTCTACTTTTAAATATGGAGCTTTGAACAAGATTGTATAACTTGTAACCCTTAGATCTGTCCGAAAGACCAATAAATTTACAGTTTAAACTCCGAGTTGCAATTTTTGGCATATTAGGTTCATCAATCCTATCTTCTGCATTACAACCTCATATTTTAAGATAATTCAGACTGAATTTTCTGTTAAGGCATAATTCAAAAATGAGTTTTAGAAACAGATTTGGATGCTACTCTATTTAAAATATATGTAGTTATTTTCAGTGCTTCGCCCCATAAAGAGTCTGGTAATTCACTGAAAACTAACATACAACGTACCATATACATCAAAGTCTTGTTCTTCCTTTCTGCTACTCCATTTTGCTATGAATTTCCTATAATTGTTGTATTTGCAATGATTCCATGCTCTTGTAAAAATTATCAAAAAATATTTGAAGTATATTCACCTCTTCTATCTAACCTGATAGCCTTAATCTTTATACCCAGCTGATTTTCAACTTCAACTTTATACACGTTAAATATTTCAAACATATCCGACTTTCTGTACAGTAGATACACATATCCATATCGTGAGTAGTCATCAATGAATGTTACAAAGTATTTCTAGCCATTCTTTGTGACTATCTATTCGCATCACAAATATCTGTATGTATTAGATCTAACAAATTATTAGATCTTAATGACTTTGGAAATGATGCTCTTATCATCTTTTCTTTAATACAATCCACACAGATACCAAAGTCATCAAAATTTATATTTCGTAGAATTTTATCATGGCAGAGTTTCTCTAATATGTTTTTACCAATATGACCTAAACAATAATGTCATAGACTAGAAGAATTCTTATTCAACTGCACATTCGGATCAGAAGGATATATATGTCTGGAATCAACATTATAACATTGTACTGTGAAGTGAACTTCCAGTTTCACATGTAATTTATACAAACCATCAGATATAGTACCAGTAGTAATAACAACACTGTCATGCATCAGAGATACATAGTTTTTTCCAAAAGCAAAATAATAACTAGCTTCCATAAGTTTGGAGACTGATAATAAGTTACGCCTGATAGCTGGTGCAAAAACTGTATTTGACAGTAAAATAGTATGACCACCATGGAGAACCAAAGTGTATGTCCCAACACCGATGACATCAGCTCGCACATTGTTCCCCATGAAGACATACTTCTCCTGATCATCTGGGTTTTTCTTAGGTCCAGGAATCCCTTGTTTTTTCTGCAAAAACTTCAATTTTGTAACAGTCTTTTAGAAAATGCTCTTTCCTTTTACAATAAAAGTAAACCTTTTTTTAACTGAGTAGGTGCTTTTCCTTTCACATCATCCTTACTCTTTACAAATTTCTTCTTCCGGGCTTGCTTCTTAAAGGGCTTTCTAGACTGAGAATTAAACTTATGTTTCTTCTCAGCCAAATTTTGCTGATTCAATTTTAACAAGTTCAGCTTTAATAGCCTTCCTCCTTTCATCCTCTGAGACACACTAATTCAGCAATTCATCCATCGTCCAATAACGATCATGTGTATTATAGTTGATAATAAAAGTCTCAAAGGATGTAAACAGCGAGTTCAGTATATAATATGTGACATATTCATCATCAAGATTCAACCCAAACTTTTCAACTCATGTGCAATTGAAAACGTTGTCAGAATATGCTCTCCAACATTCCCATGCTCAACCAATTTTGTGTTGGGCAGTTTCCAAGTCAAAGATAATTTCTTGGTTTTAGAGGACCCAATAAATCTGTCATGAATACTTTGAAGTAATTTTTTGGTAGAATAAACATCTGGCAAACTGGCACAAACTGTTTCAGAAACTATTCTTCTGATTATCAATTTTGTTAATTTATCTGCTCTATGTCTTTTTCAAACTGGCTTGACTCAATAGGCGGTTCAGTAGTCTTAAGAGCAATGTCAAAACCTTGAAATGACAAATGAGCTTCTACTTCACTTCTCCAACTCGGGTAATTTGATTCATTCAAGATCTCGACTTTGAAGAGCTGACTATTAGATTTTATACTGCAGATTTTGCAATGGATAGCTCAAAAACACAACAAATGCATTTCAATAATAAATAATCTGTGATTCTATTGATTCCATTGATCCAAATAGGGATTATCATTATGATATTTATATTAACTCCTTTCGAAAACTAACACAAACCACAACATTGTAGAAATCACAATTAAAACCAGAATTGGGATTAAATTATGATTTTATACTATCTCCTTTGGAAAAATAATACAAATCACTAGACCCCATAAATCACTAGTAAAACCAGAATCGGGATAAATTGTAATTTTGTATTATCTTTTTTGGGAGAATAATACAAAACATGAGATCCTGCAAATCATGAATAAAATCAAAATCGGGATAAATTGTGATCTTGTACTACCTCCTTTGGAAAAATAATATAAATCACGAGATTCCGCCAATCAACAGTAAAATCAGAATTGGGATAAATTGTGATCTTGTACTACATCCTTTGGGAGAATAATACAAACCACGAGATTTCGCCAATAAAATCCATAATAGTGACAAATAAATTTTTAAAAAATATTTTATATTTATTTCTTCTCTACACCAACTCAACCTTTGAGTCAAATTGATTAGAGTTGAAAATAAATACAAAATAATAATATTTATAAATTAAAATAACCTCAAAATATTTTGGGAAAATATTTGGTTATTTTAACTCATAAATATAACCACAAATAAATAATAATGAAAGTTTATTTTTCAATAATTAAATAATCATGAACTTATGTTAATCAAGATTAATTAACATAAGTTCAACATGAACCAAACCGATATCGAAATCCAAATTGCAATTCCATACAATTCATTTCAAATTGAATTGCAATTTTGTATCAAAGCCATTCCAAAATTTTAATTTACAAAATATTTCAAAAATTCACCAGACTGTTGGAAAATCACCGTAAATCAAAATTTTAGAAACCAAACTCGAATTTTTCTTCACCAATAAAATTGTGGATACCAATAAACTTTTCAATATTGTTTTCAGTTAAAACCCAAGACGAAAACTTAATTTTTCCAAATTGGGTTTCGAGAAATTCAACTGAAAATAATTATAACTTGATTTTTCGCAGACCAACCATCAAAAGGAGGTTCTGATACTAATTGTGGGCTTCGATTTTACCTTTGGACGCAAGACCCACGAGAAAATTTAATTTTAAAACAAAATTAAATAAATTTACATACCTCAGGCTTGAAATAAAAAACTGAAACTTTTATCCATAATTTTCAATTAATCCACTTTGAATCCTTACCACTCTTTAATAGGGAAGAATTAAAGAGGAAAAAAAATTTTAAATTATAAAAAAAAATTGGGTTTGAAATGCGACAGAACAATGAAGAATAGATATCTCACTATCTGTTTTCAATCATGAATTCTCTCAATTCGTTATGTTTTATTCACTGACTTATATTTGTCATTTTACATATAAGCTACTCAAGTTCATTATAATTATAAATAAAAGTTTTATAATTATAAATAAAAGTTTTGTAATTACAAATGAGGCCAAATATTTACAAAAAGGTCCAAACCTCGAATAATTCAAATAAAATAATTTATCCTCCTCCAACCAGGCAATCTCAAGATGAGACCAAATATTGGATATACTGTAAAACGTTTTGACTCATCACAAAACACCCAAATAGACACATACATATAAAATTTGACTCTATCTATACTGTTATCCATTGTTATATAAATATCAATCAGATAATAAAATTTGAGACACTCATTACATTTCCAAACTATTTGGCCCAAATTGTATCAATAATTTTATTTCAAAAATAAATCAATAAACAGTCTATAAGACCACATGACTAATAATATCTTTATTTTGTAATAGGTTTAGCCAAGTAGATATCCATTCAAAGCCATGTGATCCGCAAGGAGCCTGTCCATCACCTCTAAAACAAGAACGCGATGGAGTTGGAGCGTGTGACCCTACAACTTTTGCCAAGAAAAAACTAATTTACAAATAACCCCCTAAAAGCTCCAAAATTACCAACTTCCACGATTTTTTATTTTCTTAAAATTTTTTTTTCTAATTTTTTAAATTCTCAATCAATCTATGTCATTGTATTTTAATATACCACTATACCTGCAACATATATCAGTGTATTTGCAGTAATACTATAATAGTTATTCTTATACTTATATAGTATGTTTATATATATATATAATCAAAATAAAGTATATATAATTAAAATTAAATAATTATGATCAAAATCCAGCAGATATGACTATAACTAAGCAATTTTGGTAAAAAAATTTGATAATAATTGTTTAATTCTAATTACATTTGTTTGATTATGGTCATAACTTATTTAAATATAAAAATTATATTGTTATAGGTATAATGACAAATATAACATGTGCATTAACAGTGTAAAGTACAGAAACTATGTAATCAAAAAAGCATATGGACCATGTGATCAAATTGTATTTGGTTTTATCCCCAACAATTTTCAAAATAAAATGTTCATTTTGTAAATATAGCATTGGTGAGTTGTCTAAAAATAGTTTAACACGCAAGGGTGTATCTACAAATTTCAAGTTGGACTGGGCCGTCGTGAACAATTTAGGACCAACTTGTGCTGCTCAAGCCCATCAGAAGCCCATGGGCTTCAACTCCGGACGGACTGAATTGAAAAACCAAATAGGATGCAAGAGACTGAGTAGAGCAAAAGACCAAGACCATGTCAAATTTGAATTTCTGAAATATTTGACTAAACTTATCATTAAAGACCAAGAATTCAAGAGTTAGGTCCGAAATCTGGAATGAGCAAGATTTTTTTTTAAGAAAAAAAAGGCTTTCAATGTTGCAAATAAACCCATGAAATCAAGTACTCCGTTGATTCTTTAATTGTGGACTTCAAGTGTGTTAATAACTACCACAAACTTTTTTTTTTTGCCTTTTATGTGGCTGTAAAAACTTGTAATTTAGTTGAAAAACTAACAAAACAAACTTTGGTAGATCACCATTTTTCCATCAAGTTATTAGAATCGAAGGTCGATTACAATTAAATTCCGTCTGATTGTGCAGGATTTGTTATTTTTAAAAAAAAATTAGTAAAAAAATAACATATTTGATTGTGAATTTGTGAAAAATCACCTATATTATTATTAACCAAAAAATCGCTCGTCTTATATTATAAATTTATAAAAAATCACAATAATTAAAATATTCAAAAAATATTTTATTTTAATTCGATTTTATTAATTAAAATTTCTATAAAAATTTAAAATTATTCTTATTTAATTTTTAATTTAAATAACTACAAATTAATATTAAAAATAATTTATCTTATTCTAATTTTTATAAAAGATCTGTTGTTTGACTCTATGAAATTAAGAATTAAAATTTAATTTTGTCAAACTGATTATTTGATAATTATGAACTGATTATTCAAACTAAAATTAACTAAAAATAATTTGATCTTTTATATTAATTTAATTGATATGAAATATTTTAAATTCTTTAATCGATATAATTTTTTAAAATTAATAGTATAAAGCGAGTGGTTTTTTACTAATACTGATAAGTTAGGTGATTTCTTGTAAATTCGCAATAAAGTAAGAGGCTATTTGCTAAATTTTTTTAAAAAGGTCAATTATATATAATTATTTAAAATTTTATTAAATTATATACTTATCTTTTAAATTTTAAAAATATATGTTTCTCTTGAGTTACTGGATATATTATAAAAATTTTATTATATCTATATCTATTGTTAGAAATATTTGAAAAGTAAATATTATTTGACGGCATTTAGGTTAGAGTAAATGTATGAAAATATTTACAATCCATTAGGAGGAGATTTTGTTGGTTCGATCATTATTGTAAAAAAAAAATTCATTTAATTAATGAGTTTTATTTTAAATTAAAATTTAACCCAAGATATAAAATGATAATTTTACCTCTCTCCATATCTAAATTTGTTTTGGTTTATCTCAAATTAAATTTTAATTCTAAATATAAAATAATAATTTTGCTATTGAATTAGTTTAAATTTGTTTTAGTCCAATCTAAATTGAAATTAGAGCTCAATCTAAATCACATATAGGTTTCAATATGAACTAATCTAGTAACCCAAAAAAATTAATTTTTAAAATATAAAAATACAATTTGATAATATTTTAAAAAATTATATGTAATTTTTAAATTTTCGAGAAAAAAAAAATAATTTAACAAAATTTATATGTATTTTTAGATCAAAATATGTGGCTAAATCAGATTTTAACTGCAAACTGAACGCAATAATGATGATGGACGAGACGAAAAGTAGGACCGAGACTTGGGGGAGAAAAAGTAAACAAGTGTGCAACTTGAATTGTACTTGAGAAGACGCCGGGATTTACTTGGCTACCTTGGTGGATTTCGAAATCTCAGACCAAGTCTTGCGGGTTGACCGGCTCCCTTGCAATTCTTGATCCAAGTGGACTAATAGGCAAAAACGTGCTAAACTTCTAATTTCTAATCCACAAAAATAAATAAATAAAATTGTTAGTTTAACTACTTAATCACAATTACTTCGGTTAACTACTTTTTAGTTCAACAGTTTCTTTGGAGTAAAATTCGTTTAACTGCTTCTTCTTATACATTAATTTTGCTTTGCATTATTAGATCATTCCCTCGAACTGTCACCTTCCGCCCAACATAGATTTTTTCTTTTCATCATTTTTTTAAAAAAAAATTTTTGGGGGACGGGCCCGCTGACGGACCTCGGGCCTGCTATACTGATCAAACGAATCTTTTGAACATTTCCATCGACCCACTTAAAAAAGTAAAATTAATTAAAGGAGCAAAGTGCATTTTTTTAAAATTGTCATCCACTTGATAGCAAGCTGCGAGGCATAATCTTAGTCAAACAAGAAATTGAAATAAAAATCAACGAAATCCTATTTCGAAAAAAAGAAAATCAACACTATTACTGTCAGTTAGTTGGAAAAATCGACTCAAGTCAAGTTGTCAGAATAATTCCCAAATTGTAGAAAACAAATCTATGTGATTTTTTCTAATTATGGTTTTTTCAAAAATAAGAAACAATTTTCTCACAAGCATAACCAAACGAGAATTGGGCTCGGCCGCGCTCGGGCCGTCCAGCCCGTTTACCGCCTGAGTTGGAACTGGTCACCTTTCGAGAACCCTCCTATATAGATCATCGTCTCCCTGCCCTCAAAACCAACACGTTACCCACTCTCTCTACACTCCTCTGTTTGTGCATATCAAGTGTTTGATCTCGTGCTTCACTGGCCATGGCCATCGGCGAGCTGGTCCACTCCGTGACAGCGCTCGTGTCCGTGTGCAGCAAGCACGTCTCCTGCGCTGCCAGGAAGCTCCGCAACCACTCCAATCTCTCAAAGCTCGCCGCGACATCTCGGCTGCGCAAGTCGTTGCCTTTGCTCGCACGCGGAGCCAGCTTCGTCCCGTTCCTCCACTTAAGAAAGAGAGTCGCCGACGACGACAAAAAGAGCAGGAACTCCGACAACGACACCGACGTCGAAGAAGAGGACGAAGAGGAGGACGGAGTGTGGAGGAAGGCGATATTAATGGGTGAGAAGTGCCAGCCGCTCGACTTCTCTGGGGTTATATACTATGATAGCGATGGAAAGCAACTCTCCGATATCCCAGCGCCGCGAACACCGATCCGTAGCCCGCTGCCGTTTTTCGCTTACCAACCGGTCATCGTTGAGGAGAAGTTGAAGGAAGGGCTTGTAGATTAAGTGTTGTGCTTGTCTTCATTTTTCTTCTGATTGTATATATGTTTTCTTTTGTTTTTCGTCTTTTTTTCCCTTTTTTTTTGGTTTAATGCTTGTTTGTGAGCATCGACGTAATACGTAAACCTTTTTTATCTTTCTATTTACATTGTATCTTTTGTGTTTTTTTTTGGATTATTGTGAATATCATGATGATGAGTTTTTAGGTGAACAATGGAGATGAAGCAGAGGCGGAATGTGTAGTTGACCAAAATCGTGAAGTGGCGGGAGAATGGGTCGTTGGATTCGTATCAGCACCAACGGTGACGGGATTGTGTGGCTGGTGTTAAGAGTTCGCGGTGTGGCGGGCGCGCATGCACACTTGCGGAGAGTTTTGGGAGGTCCCGTCTACGGGTTCAGAGGACGGTGATGTTACCTCCCGGAACCAGAGAGCAAAGTGGGATCGCGACGAACTTCTGACGGGATGAATCGGTCAGAACTCAGAACTGCGTGCCGCGAACCATCAAATAACAACTTGCTTATGTTAATCAAACATAATATTATACATCAAATGTCTTCATTAATTGAAGTTATATCTAACTCCCAAAATAATTAAAATATTTTAAACCTATATATTACATCTCAAATATTGGGTTAGTAATTACACTCGCTTCAGTGTTGGAGCTCAGAAGAATCCATAAAACTTAAATGCCAAGCAATTGAAGGAAAGCTAACGGTTTCAGACAGAGAGAAGCAAAGAAAGTTGTCCTTATCAGTTGCTCAATATCCTTAGTCGCCCGTTCTAAATCCCTTGTTTAGGATAACATCCACACATGCAACACTTAATTCATTTATCTTCCTATTTTATGATAAAACAGTTCGAAAATTTATAGATAATCTTCATCTGACCCAGTTCTCTAAATACCCAAATTTATTCAAATTATTGTTTCACGTGAATAAACCCCGCTGCGTGAACACTTTCGAGGAGTACGTTGACAAATTCACTCCTAGCCGAGGAGCATGATCTTGTTTTGAGGTTTGGTTTCTCGCCATTTAGCTTGGGATTCCTGTTTCTCGCGGTAGAAATACAGAGCAACGGAGCAGAGTAATGAGATAATCTCGCTGCATGCTCACATGGTGCATCATTTTTTCTTGCACTTCGTCCTTGTTCAGAAGTTCGTTCGTTGTGCTCTTCGTTTCGCTGTTTGGTACCACATACGAAGAGCAAAGAAACGACGAGTGGAGTTCAAGCTTTTGCTCCATCAATAACGAGAGATGGAGAACCTTTTTTAAAAGTTTTTCCTGATATATTTGAGAGTTTGATTTATTGACTTGTGACTCATTTACTTGGATTATTTTTTAAAATCTTATTTTAATCAATTGATCCAAATCTTTCTGAGTTGATATATTTTTAGATTATCTTGTGGGGTGTATAGTGATCTGCAAGCAGAAGTGGTCGAACACCTTCTTTGATCTTTCATCCCAAAATGAACGGTGTAGGCTAGTTTCTCCGTTTGGTGAAGGCATCAGCTCCTGTGTGCGTGCGCACAACATGGAGAACCTTGTACTTGGCGCCGAGGTGCGATTGAATTGGAGAAAGGTGGAGACTTGGAAATGAGGATCGAGCGGTCAGAGCCCATGTACCGGTTGGTGAGACTATGATCTCCGTCCGTCAAGACGACAAACTCGCCGGAGGTCGGGCTCGTGCTGGACGCCATTCCGCTGAGGTTGAAGCTGAGGATGTCGCTGCTGCTGAGCCAGTAGACGCGCGTTACCCACCCAACTAAGAGGCCGGTCAAGCGTGAATGCATAGGGTTAATTTCACACCGGCGAATTTTTATCCTGAAATTTCATCCGTGATGATGCCAAGGTTCGTCCACTTCAGCCCGCCAAACTCGTACAAGCCCACAAGAGTATAGAGGAGAAGAGAAGTACAACAACCTTACCAACTTTTTATTGCTCACATAAAAGGAAATACAACTCTTAACACGGAGTGACACTACAAGTCTCTCTACCTGTGTGTGTGTACAACTCAATAGACCCCCTAATCTATTTATAGTACACATATTTGGCTGTGAGTAACTGCTGGAGATCATGGAGAACATATTCCACAATGTTCTCCCTGCACCTCAACTGCTCCTTGCAGTTCAACCGCTGGAGGCCATGTTCTCCTGGCAGTTAGTTGACTGTTTGGGCTACTGCCACCTGTCCCACGAGCCCTCAATTGCCTCTTTGCTGGCCAAGTGCCCTTGACAGTTGCAGCTCTGGTTCTCCAGCCTGCAGCCACGTGTCTTCAGCCTGCGACGCCAAGTGTTCAGGCTATTCACATGCTCCTGCAGCTCACTTTAGCTAACCTGTCCCGCTGCTCGCTCTGCAGGATTGTTTGGGTTGTTCGGGTCTCCATCCGAACATGTCGTGACTCCGTCACTTGCTGCTATGTGTGCTGCCCGCGCACACATATGTTGGAGGCAGTTCATCGCCTCGCATGATCATGCGCTCCCTCGCATAATACTCCTCGTAGTGGCACCGACCACCACAGCTGGTTATTTGCTCGTATGTGTGCTGCCCGTGCACACACACGCTGGAGGCACTCCATTGCCTCTGAGATCATGAGGTCCGTTACATGATCTCGTTGTGGTGGCACCTATCACTCACAACGGGTGTAACAGCTAATCAGGTATATCTCCCAAAATATCTCCTAATTATCAAAACTCCTCTAAAATCTTTATAATTATTCACACTATTTTTTTAAAAAACATCTACCTAAATTCTCTTATTATTATTTAATTAAAATTTTCTCAAAAAATTTCCCTTTTATCTTCCATAATTTTATAATTAAATCTCTAAAAAATTTATTTTTTCACTCTCCACTCTTTTACTCAAAATATTTACAAATAAATTTTTTAAATCTTTTGATTTATAAAAAAGTCCAAATTTTAATTTTTTTCGGAAAAAATTTATAAAGGAGTTGAAATATTTTAAATAATTTATAAATAAATCATACTATTTGTAATTTTATAAATAAACCTTTTGAATTTTTTTATTTATAAAAAAGTCCAAATATTAATATTTTTAAAAAAAATTATAAAGGAGCGAAAATAGTTTAAATATTTTATTAAAAAAACCCTCATATTTGTATATTTACAA
>RXID01015609.1:0-55221 GCA_005019695.1 Trichopus zeylanicus subsp. travancoricus | reverse complement strand
TACTACTACTTCTATTACTGCTACCACTACTACTACTACTACTACTTCTTCTTCTTTTGCCACTACTTGTGCATCTCCTCCTCATCCTCCTCCTGCTATTAGTATTACTACTACCACTACAAAATCTACTATTGCTAGTACTACTATGAGTGCTACTACTACTACTAGTTCTATGCTTGGTACTACTACTACTGCTTCTACAACATGTACAAGTACTTCTACTTCCCTTGTGACTGCTACTACTTCTACTATTCCTACCACTACTACAACTTCTACTACTACTGTTACTAATGCTACTGCAACCACTACGACTACATCAACAACAATTACTACTACTACTACTACACCTGCTACAACTACTACTATGATCACGAATACGACTAGCTCTACTAATACTGCTACAACTGCTACCACCACAACCTCTACTACTACTACTACGGCTACTACTACTACAGTGCTACAACACTACTACTGCAACTACTACTACTATTGCTACTTGTACTACTCCTATTACTACTACTATTGCTACTGCTACTACTACTACTACTACTACTACTACTACTACTACTACTACTACTACTACTACTACTACTACAAAAACTACTACTCCTACTACTACACTACTACTACTATTGCAACTACTACTACTGCTACTTCTACTAATACTAGTACTACTACTTCTCCTCCTCCTCCTATTGCTACTACTACTACTACTACTACAACTACAACTACTACTACTACTGCTTCTGCTACTACTACTGCTGCTGCTGCTACTGCTACTACTTCTACTACTGTTGTAAAGCTACGACTACTACTACTAGCACAGCTACTACTCCAACAACTACTCTTGTTACTAATACTAATACTAGTACTACTAGTATTATGACTACAATAACTCCTTTTGCTATTGCTACTACTCCTACTAGTATTACTCCTGTTACAACAACTACTACGCCTACTGCTGCTGCTACTACAAGTATTGCACTAAAGCTACAACTACCACTACTAGCACTACTACTACTCCAATAACTACTCCTGTTACTACTGCTAATACTACTACTACTACTACTACTATGACTACAGCAACTCCTTTTGCTACTACTACTACACCTCCTACAAGTATTACTACCACTACAACTAGTACTACTCCCACAGCTACTACTAATACTACAACAACTACTAAAACTACTACTGCTGCTGCTGCTCCAACATCTACTACTACAAACCACTCTGACACTCCTCCTCCCACGACTACTCTAAACTACCAATGCTAAGTACTACTGCCTTGCTACTACTAGTATTAGTTATCCTACTACTACTCCAACTCCTACTCTACTTGATCCTCACTACTGACTTTACAGGTACCACTACTACTACAATAACTTAACTATCGTTTTTTTTGTTTATCTTTTTTTTTTTTTTTTTTTATTTTTTTTTTTTTTTTATTTGTTGCCTTACTACTACTACTACTACAATAATAACTACTACTGCTGCTACTACTACTGCTGCTATGGCTACAACTAGTACTGCTGCTGCTGCTGCTACTACTACTGCTGCTGCTGCTGCTGCTGTTCCTACCACTACTACAACTTTTGCTACTGCTACTACTATTACTACTGTTACTACTATTACTACTTCTACTACAATGACAACTACTACTATCACTATTAGGTCTAGTACTGCTATGCCTACCATGACTACTATTAGTACCAGTACTACTCCTACTACTAGTACTACTACTCCAAATAGAAGTAAGAGTAGTAATACTAGCAGTAGTAGTAGTCAAAGTAGTAGTAGAAGTAGTAATAGTTGTGGTAGTAGTAGAGTAGTAAAAGTAGTAGCAATAGTAGTAGTAGCTGTGGTCATAGTAGCAGTAGTCGTAGGAGTAGTAGCAGTAGAAATTGTAGTGCTAGTGGTAGTAGCAGTAGCCGGAGTAGTAGTAGTAGTAGAAGCAGTAATAGTAGTAATAGTAATAGTAGTAGAATTTGTAGCTGGAATAGGAGTAGTAGCAGCAGATGTATTTGCAACCATAGTAGTAGCTGCAGTAGCAGGAGTAGTAGTAGTAGCAGTAGTAGTAGACATAGTAGATGTTGTAGTAGTAGTTGCTATGGAAGTAGTATTAGCTGAAGTTGTAGTTGGAATAGTAGTTGTAGTAGCAGGAGTAGGAGTAGTAGAAGAAGTAGTAGTAGCAGTAGTAGTAGACGTAGTAGATGTTATAGTAGTAGTTGCTATGGAAGTACTATTAGCTAAAGTTGTAGTTGGAATAGTAGTTGTAGTAGCAGGAGTAGGAGTAGTAGAAGTAGTAGTAGCAGTAGTAGTTGTAGTAGTAGCTGCAGTAGTAGTAGTAGTTAGAGTCATAGTAGTAGTAGTAGCACGAGTAGTAGTAATAGAAGTCTAGCAGTAGTAATACTTGTAGTAGTAATAGGAGCAGTTGAAGTAGCAGCTGTAGTAGTAGTACAAGTTGTAGTAGTAGAAGTAGTAATAGTAGTAGTAGTAGTAGTAGTAGCAGTACTAATAGTATTAGTAGTAGTAGCTGTAGTAGTTGCAGTGGCAGTGGTAGTAATTGTAATAGTAGTACTAGTTGCAGTAGTAGTAGTAATAGAAGTAGCAGTAGTAGTAGTAGTACCAGTAGTAGCTGCTATGGCCGTTGTAGCAACTGTAGCGGTAGTAGTAGATGTAGCAGTAGTAGCTATAGCAATAGCAGTAGTAGTTGTTGACTACTACTACTACTGCGACTACAACAACAACAACAACAACTACTATGATTACTACTACAACTACTACCTCTACTACTGCTAATACAACTATTGCTACTGCTACCACTACTATTGCTACTACCTCTACATCTACTACTACTTCCACTACTACTACACTACTACTACCACAAGCACGACTACTATGTCAACAACTACTACTACTACTACTAATACTACTACTACTACTACTATGACTATGACTACTACTACAATTACTATTGCTACTACTATTGCTACTACTATTACTCCTGCCACTACCACTACTACTACTTCTATTGCTACTACTATTCTCCTATGCAACTACTATTGCTACAGCTACTACACCTACTACTAGTCCTACTGCTAATACTACTGATGCTAGTACTACTGCCACTGCTACTACTACTATTATTACAAACACTTCTACTACTACTACTTCTGCTATGACTACTAGTACTACAATGAAAACTGCTATAGCTACTACTACAACAACAACAACAACTACTTCTACAACAACAACGGCAGCCACTACACCTGCTACTGCAACTACAATTGCTACTACTATTGCTACCATTATTGCTACAACAACTACTACTACAACAACAACAACAGCTGCTACTGCTGCTGTTGCAGCTGCTGGTAAAAAAACTACTATTACTTCAACTTCTCTAACTAATACTACTACCGTAACTGCTACTACTGTCACAACTATTGTGTCTGCCGCAACTACTGTTGCTACAACTACTACTACAACAACTGCCACTACTATTTCTACAACTGCAACTACCGCTACTAGTACTACAACTACTACTACTACAGCTACTGCTATTACTCGGTCTATTACTACTGATACTACTACTTCAATTGCGACTACAACTACTACAACTACTTCTACAACTACTGTCACTACTACTATTACTGCTACTAGCACTTCTCCCCTCCTCCTCCTCCTTCTCCTCCTCCGGCAACTACTACTACTACTTCTACTACATCTTCTACTCCTACTACTATTACTACTACTACTCCGGCTACTACAACTACTACAACTACTACCATGTCAACTACTTCTAGAACAACTACTACTACTTCTGCTACTGCTACCACTACTAATACTACTACTACTACTGATAATAATACGACTACAATTGCTACTACTACCACTACTACTACTACAACTACTACTACTACTAATGCTACTACTGCTACTACTGCTGCTGCTGATGCTGCTGCTACTGCTACTACTACTATTAGTACTACTATTAATACTACTACTTCTACTACTGCTACTGCTACTGCTACTAGTACTATTACTACAAATACTACTACAACAACTACTCCTATTTCTACTACTACAACACCTTCTACTACTACTACTGCTACTATTGCTACTACTACTACTACTTCTACTACTACTACTACTACTGCTTCTAATACTATATTGCTACTGCTACTATATTGCTACTACTACTTCTTACTACTAGCACTGTTACTACTCCAAAAACTACTACAACTAGTACTACTCATGCTACCACTACTACTACTGCAAGTACACCTATTGCTACTATTACTCCTAATACTACTACAACAACTACTACTACTACAACTACCCCTGTTTCTTCTACTACTACTACTCCTACTACTATTACTACTGCTATACTACCACTACTATTGCTACTACTCCTAGTACAACTAATACTATTACTATTACTACTACTACAACTACAACAACAATTACTACTACCACATCTACAACTCCTCGTCCCACTACTACTACAACTACCACTTCTTCTACTACTACTATTACCACTACTTCTACTACTACTCCAACTCCTACTTCTACTGCTACTGCTACTACTAGTTCTAGTACTTCTACTACTCCTATTCCTAAAACTTCTACTACTGAAACTACTGCTACTACAACTACTACAACTGTTGCTACTGGAACTACAACTACTCTCCTATTACTAAAAGTACTACGTCAACTACTGCTACTGCTACTACTCCCACCACTACTACAACTTCTACTATTAGAGCAACAACTGCTACTACTTCTTTTGCTACTCATACTACTACTTTTCCTACTACCACTGCTGCTACTACTCTTACTCTTACACTCCTACTAGAAGTTTCTTCTACTGCTACTACTATTGCAACTAGTCACTACTACACTATAACAACTATGAACAATAAATACTGCTAGTACTTTACTGCTACTACTATGCTACTAAAGTATACTACTACTCCTCCTCCACTACTGCTAGTACTACTATACTGCTACTGCTATACTACTGCTTAGAACGATTATACAACTGCAACTACTACTACTTGTTGCTCCTACTACTCACTCCGTCTACTACTACACAACTTCTACTTCTCTTCTGCTACTACTGGTAGTACTTCTACCACTACTACAACTACGACTACTCGCGCGACGTCTACTCCTGCTGCTACTGCTACCGCTACTACTATGTACATACTCCCACTTCCCACCCTTACTACACCCAATACTACCTTTTGCTTACTCTTACCATCAACTATTGCTACTACAACAACTTATAACAACAACTCCTGTGCCTGCTACTATTACTTTCTATTCTATTTGCTACGCCTACTACTCCTACGACGACGGACTCCTACTTACTATACTGTTACTACTTACCACTCTATACTCCCACCACTATTACTACTCTATTACTTACTATTTCTACTACTGCTCCAATTGTTACTACTACTTATATTACTTACTTGCTGCTGCTACTGCAAACTCTATTAGACTAATATTTACTACTATTGCTACAACTACAACTACTACTACTCCTATGCCTCCTCTACTACTACTACTTACTACTACTACTACTACTACTATTACTATTACATCCGGACTTCTACCTCTGCTACTACTACTACTACAACTACCACTACTAGTTATACTACTACTACTACTACTACTACTACTACTACTACTACTACTACTACTTCTACTGCTACTACTACTGCTATGAGTACTTCTACTACTACCACTAACACTACTGCTAGTGCTATTACTACTACTCCTACTATAATTATTGCTGCTCCAACTAATACTTCTATCACTACTTCTTCTATCACTTTTACTACTACTACTGCTACTACTACTACTAGTACTACTACTACTATACTACTACTGCTGCTGCTATTACTACTACTACTCCTTTTGCTAGTACTACTACTACTCCAATTATTACTACTACTACTACTACTACTACTACTACTACTACTTCTTTTGCGACTATCATTAGTACAACATCTACTTTTGCTACTTCTGCAGCTATGACTACCACTACTACTGCTGCTATTGCTACGAATACAATTGATGCTACTACAACAACTACTACTACTCCAATTACTACTACTACTACTACTACAACTACTACCTCTGCTACTATCATTAGTACAACATCTACTTTTGCTACTTCTGCAGCTACGACTACTACTACTACTGCTGCTATTGCTACGACTACAATTGATGCTGCTGCTACTACTACTACTACTATTACTACTACTGCTGCTACTATGACTATTACTACTGCTACCACTACTACTACGACTTGTATTGCTACTGCTTCAGCTACTACTATTACTTATGCTACTCATGTTGCTACTACTACAACTACAGCTATACCTACTACTACAATTACTATTTCTATCACTACTACTACTATTACTACTACTGCAACTACTAATGCTGCTTCTATTACTACAGCTGCTACACAATTTCTTCTACCATAGCTAATCCTACTTCTACTAATACGTCTCCCATTACTATTACTACTGTTACAACTTAAGTTACTACTACTACTACTACTCCTACTAATATTGTTACTGCTACCACTATCACTGCTACTGCTAGCAGTAGTACTACTACTATTAGTACTACTACTACTGCTGCTACTACTACTACTATTACAACTGTTACTGCTACACTACTGCTACTACTTATGCTAATACTGCTTTTATTGCTACTACTATTGCTATTGCGGCTATTACTGCTACCACTGCTGCCACAGCTACATTTGCTTTTGCTGCTACTACAGGAACAACTACTATAAGAACAAACAACAAGAACTACTACTATTGCTACTGCTACTACTACTACTTCTACTACTACTACTGGTACTACTATTACTTCTACTTCAACTACGACTGCTGTTGCTACTACTTTTACCACTATTACTACTGCAACTGCTTTTACTACTACTACTACTACTCCTGCTACCACTACTACTACTACTTCTTCTACTACTACTATTACTACTAATACAAATACTAAGACTATTACCCCGACCACCACCACCACTACTACTATGGGCCGCTACTTCTACTGCTGCAACTACAACTACTACTACTACTGCTGCTATAACTGCTACTGCTGCTACTTCTGCTATTGCTGCTGCTACTGCTACGATAATAGCTATTGCTGCTACTACTACTATAACTACAACTACTGCTACTGCTACTTCTGTTGCTACCACTATAACTACTACTTGTACGACTACTACCACTAATATTATTGTTGTTGCGGCTACAACTAGTGCCACTATTTCTTCTTTTCCAATTAGTACTACTGCTACTACTGTTGCCACTACTACTGCTGTTGCCACTACTACTACTACTAATGCTACTGTTGCTATTGCTGCTATTGCTACTTCTTCTACAACAACAACAACTACAACTACTAGTATTATTGCTACTACTACTATTACTATTGCTGCTGCTACTATTATCACTGTTGCCGCTACTATGACTATTGCAGCTACTACTTCTTCGACTACTACTACTACTACTACTACAACTATTACTGCTTTTACTACTATTGCTACTACAACTTCTACTTCGACAATAACTACGACTACTGCTGCTGCTTCTACAACCATTACTACTACTAGTAATGCTATTGCTGCTCCTATAACTATGACTGCTACTACTACCACAACAGATACTGGTACTATTCCTACTACTACTACTACTAATACTACTACTACAGGTACAACTACTACTGCTATGACCACGGCAAGTGCTACTAGTACTACTACCACTACTACTACTACTGCTACTACTACTACTACTGTTACTGCTACTACTATTGCTACAACTACAACTAATAGTACCACTACTACTGTAACTACTACTTCTACACTGCTACTACTACTACTACTACTACTACTATAACTACTACAACTACAACTACTACACCTACTACTATGACAACTACTACTCCTCCTCCTACAACTACTACTCTGACTACTAAGACTATTACTGCTACTACTACTATAGCTACTATTCTACCTACTACTACTACTATTACAATAACTACTTCTACTACTACTCCTACTGCGACTCCTACAACTATTTATACCACTACTATAGCTAATACTTCTTCTTCAACTACTATTACTACTACTACTACTACTACAACTACTACCCCTACTACACGTACGACAACAACTTCTACTCCTCCAACTACTAGTACTACTGCTGCCACTACTACTACTACCTATACTACTACAACACAAAATCCAACTCCTACTCCTACTTCTCAAACTCCAACTACTCCTGCTGTTGCAGCTACTACAACTGTTGCGACTCCATCTTCAACTACTACTCCTATTCCATCTACTAATACTAATACTAGTATTATTATTATGGCTCCTACTACAACAACTACTACGTCTACTACTACTACTCGTGCTACTACTATTGCTACTACTACTCCTACTACTACTAATCCTAATACTACAACTATTACCAATACAATTACTACTACTACAGCAATAATTAATACTACTCCTCCTGCTGCTACATCTGTTACTACTATTGCAAATACTTCTACTAGTACTACTACGATTCCTACTATTAATACTACTACTGCAACTTTTGCTAGTACACTTCTACCACTACTGCTACCACTACTACTCCTGCTACTACTATTACCACTACTACAACTACTACTTCTACTACTACTACTCCTGCTACTACTACTATAGTGACTACTACTACAACTATTGTGGCTATACTACTACCAGAACTACTTCAACTTCTACTATTCTTCTACGTCTTTTTCTTCTACTATTACTACAACTATAACTACTACTATTGCAACTACACTACTACTACAACTACTATTACTAGCACTACCACTACTCCAGCTACTACTACTACTATGGCTACTGCTGCTTCTACTACTGCTACTCCTACTATTACTACAACTACTCCTACTTCCACTACTACTCCGACTGTTAGTACTACTACTACTGCTACTACTACTAGAACTTTTCCTACTGCTACTACTACTACTACGACAATAACAACAACTACTACTACTACCACCAACACCACCACACCTACTACTACTTCTACTACTATTACTATAGCTACTGCTTCGACCGCTGCTACTGCTACTATCGCTGCTACTGCCACTACAACTACTACAACAACTACTACTATTACTACCAATACAACAACTACTACTACCACAAAAAGTTCTACAATGACAACCACAGATACAACAACAACAATAATGACTACTACTACCACTAGTATTATGCTACAGCTGCTGCTACAATTGCACCTGCTGCTACTACTACTACTACTACTACTACTACTACTACTACTACTACTACTACTACTACTACTACTACTACTACTACTACTACTACTACTACTACTACTACTATTACTACTCCTACTATAACTACTAGTACTACTACTGGTACTTCTACTACTGCGACTGTTACTACTTCTGCTACTACTAATATTACTACTATTACTAGTACTCTTAGTACTCCTACTACTACTACAACAATAACAACAACAACTACTGCAACTTCTTCGACTACTTCTATTACTACTACTACACCTATTTCTATGACTACTACTGCTGCTACTGCTACTACAACTACTTCTTCTTATTCTTCTTCTTCCTTTTCTTCTTCAACTACTACTAATACAACTACATTGACTACTACAAATACAATAACATCAACAACAACTACTACTACACTAGTACTATGCTGCTACTGCTGCTATTACTACAACTGCTATGACTTCTACTACTACAACAACAACAACTACTAATACTACTCCCACTAGTACTACTGCAACTTCCACTACTACTAATCTTACTTCTTCTGCCACTACTAATATTACTACTACTCCTAGTACTTTTGCTACTACAACTACTACAACTACAAATACTACTGCAGTTGCTGCTACTACTACTCTACTACTTCAACCACTACTACAACTACAAATACTACAGCAACTGCTGTTGCTACTCCTACTATGATTACTACTACTACTACTATGACTACTACGACTACTACTACTACCACCACTACTACTACTACTACAACTACAACTACCACCACTACTACCACTACTATGACTACTACTACCACTACTACTACCGCAAATACCACTACTATGAGTACTGCAAATACAACAATAATAACAACTACTACCACAACTACTACTACAAGTACGATGCCATGGCTACTGCTACTACAACAACTGCTACTACTATTTCTACTAGTACTACTACTACTACTGCTGCTGCTGCTAATATTACTACTACTACAACTACTACTACTACTACTGCTACTATTACTACTAATGGTACTACCAATTTACTACTACTAGTCAACTACTGCTCCTACTACTACTTCTACTATTACCAATACTACTGCTACTGCTACTACTCATACAACTACTACTACTACTACTGCTACTGCTACTACTAATAGAATTACAACTGCTTGTACTACTAGTACTCCAACGACTAGTACTATTACTACTAGAAATACGACTACTACTACAACTATTGCTGCTATTACAACAACTACTACTGCTACAATTACTCCTACTACCACAACAATAACAACAACAACAACAACAACAACAACTACTACTACTACTACTACTACAACAACAACTAGTACTACAACAACAACAACTTCTACTATTGCTACTACTGCTCCAGGTACTACTGCTCCAAGGACTACCACTCCTAATACTAGTACAATTACTACTACTACTCTTATTACCAATAATTCTACTACTCCTATTTCTACTACTACTACTACTAATCCACTTGCTCCTACTACTACCATCACAACTACAACTACTACTACCAGTACTACTACTATGAGTACTACTTATACTGCTACCACTACGACAACTATTATAAGTACTGCTACTACTACTGCTACTGCTACTGCTACTGCAACGACTACTACTAGTACTACAACTACTCCAACAACTACTATTATTACTATAAGAAATACTATTACTACTACAACCACTACTATTTCAACTGCTGCTACTGCTCCTACAACTCCTACCACCACCACCACTACTACAACTACTACAACTACTACAACTACTAGTACTACTACAACTACTATAAGTACTACAACTGCTGCTACTACTACTACTACAACTAATTCTTCAACTACTATAGCTGCTACTACTAGTGCTACTACAACAATTACTGCTCCTACTACTACTACTATAGCAACTGTGTTTGCCTCTACAACTACTTCTACTACTATGGCCACTGGAACTACAACTGCAACAGCTACTGCTACTACTACTACTTCTACTATACGGCTACTGGAACTACAATTGTAACTGCTACTGCTACTACTACTACTACTAGTAGTAGTAGTACTACTACTACTACTACTACTACTGCAGCTACTACGGCTACGACTACAACTGCTGTTGCTACTATTGCTACGTCTACCGCCACTGACACTACTACCGCTACTACCATTGCTTCTGCTACTACCGCTATACTGTGACTTCTATTACTACTAGCACAACTATTACTGCTACTACTATTGCTACTACCACTACTACTACTACTACTACTACTACTACAACTCCTACTTCTGCTACTACTGCTATTGCAACAACAACAACTACTACTACTATTACTACTACTACAACAACAACAACAACTACTACTACTTCTACTACTACTACTACTTCTACTACTACTACTACTACTACTACTTCTACTACTACTACTATTCCTACGACGACTACCACTCCTAATGCTACTACTATTACTACTACTACAATTACTACAACTGCGACAGATACTACTAGTACTACCACTATTACTACACATGCTCCCACTACTACTATTAGTACTACAACTCCTACTACTGCTACTACTACTACTGCTACAACTACTACTGCTACAAATACAAACTACAACTACAATTGCTACAACTGCTACAACTACAACAACTACAACAACTAGTAGTACTACAACTACGGATACTGCAACTACAAACACTAACACTACTACTACTATTACTACTACTACAACTACACCTACTGCTACGCCTACTCCTACACCAACCGCCACTGCTACTCCTACTACTAGTGTTACTACTACTGTTACCAATACTACCACTATGCCAACTACTACTTCTATTACTACTACTACTACTCCTACTACTACCACTACTCCTAACACTCCTACTACTACTGCTGCTGCTGCTACCACCACCACTACTACTGCTATTAATCCTACTACTACTTCTACTATTATTATAACAACTACTACTTCTATTACTACTACTACTGTTATTCCTATACTACTACTAATATTACCATAGCTATTGATACTACTGTTACTACTACTACAACCACAATGATAGCTACTTCTGCAACTACTAGTATAACTTCTACTACTGCTACTACTACTACTGCTCCTACAGCCACTGCTTCTACTACTACTAAAACTATTGCTAATACTACTACTACTGTTGCAACGACTATTGCTACAACCATTGCTACCACTCCTACTATTAAGACTTTTACTACTACTTCTACTACTGCTATTGTTGCGACTACTGCTACCACTAATTCTACTACTTCTACTGCTACTACTCTAACTACAACTACTACCACTACTACTACTACTACTATGGCTAATACTACTATTACTGCTATTACTGTTACTTTTCATGCTACTGCCAGTACTGCTACTACTACCAGTGCTTCAACTATTACTAATACTCCTACTACTACTGCTATTACTACTTCGATTCCTATTGCTGCTACTACTTCTATTCCTACTACCACTACTGCTACTACTACAACTGCTACAACTACTACTCCAATAACTACTACAACTCCTACTAAAATATTTATTACTATTGCTACTACTACTCCTATTACTGCTCATAATACTACTATAGCCACTACTACAACAATTACAACAACTACTACTACTGTTACTGCTACTACTATTACTAACACTACTACTACTAATGTAATTGCAGCAGCAGCTGCTGCTTCAGCTGTAGCCGTTGCTACTACTACTACCACCACAACTACTACTACTCCGGCTACTATAACTGCCACTACTTTTGCTACTACTATTTTGCTACTACTACTACTACTACTACTACGACTATGACTACTACAACTACTACTACTACTACTACCACTACTACTACTACTACTTCTACTACTACTTCTATTCCTACTACCACTACTGCTACTACTAATACCACCACCACCACCACCACTACTACTACTACTACTACTACTACTAGTACTACTACTACTACTAGTACTACTACTACTACTACTAATACCACTACTGCTACTACTGCTGCTGCTGCTGCTACTCCTGCTATTGGGACTAATACTACACTTCCACCTTTAGTACAACTGCTACTACTACTACTCCTATTCCTATCAACTAGTATTACTACTGTTGTTGTCACTACTTTAGCTTTTGCTCATACTACTACTACAACTACTACCGTTCGGACTACAACAACAATAACAACTACTGCTGCTGCTACTACTACTACTACTACTTTTTCTAATACAACTACTACTACTGCTCCGGCAACTACTACTATGATGACTACTGCTATTACTACTCTGACTACTACACTATAACTACTACGACTAAAACAACAACTACTACTAGTAGTATTTTTACAACAAGTACTACTAATACTATTACTACCACTATTATTACTACTAATATTACTACTACTACTACTACTATTCCTGCTACTACTAGTACTAATACTACTAGTACTACTACTCCTACTTTGACTATTACTACTGCTATTGCTACTACTGCTACTACTACTACAACTTTTACTGCCACTCCTACCACTTCTACCACTGCTACTATAAGTCCAACTACTACTACTACTACAGATACTACTTGTACTACAACTACTATAGCTTCGTCTACTACTACCATTACTACAACGGCTCCTGCTCTGACTACTGCTAATACTAGTGCGGCTCTTGCTGCAGCTACTACTACTACTACTACAGCTACTGGAACTACAAGTGCTACTACAACTGTTGTTACTACTGTTGCTGCTACTACTACTACTATAACAATAACTACTTCTACTACTATCGCTGCTCGTACTGCTACTACTACTACGATTCCTACTACTGCTACTACTGCTACAACAACAACAACAACTACTACTACTACTACTTCAACTACTACTAGTTCAACAACTACTGTTACTACTAATGGTCCTACCATTTCTACAACTACTATTACTACTACTACTCCTACTCCTAGTGCAAGTACCACTACTACTACTGCAACACATCTACAGCTACTACAACACTTAGTACTACTACTATGACTACTACTACTAGAACAACTACTACTACATCTACTACTTCTACTACTACTACACTACTCCACCTACTAATACAATAACTGCCGCTACTATTACTATTGCCACTACAACTACAATAACTACTAATACAACTACAAATACTACTACTACCACAACTACTATGATATCAACGACTTCTACAGCTTCTACTACTACTGCTACTATTCCTGTTACTGCTAATACTACTATTCTACTATAATTACTTCTACTACTGCTACTACAACTACTACCAAAATTGCTCCGACTACTACTACTACTAATCCTCCTATTACTACTAATACTACTACTACTGCTTCTGCTACTACTACAACTACTACTGCTACTACTACTACCACTACTACTACTACTACTATTACTCCTACTACTATTAAAATGACTCCTACAGCTAGTACTACAACAACAACAAATTCTACTTCTACTACTACTACAACTACTACTAATACTAATACTGCTACCACTACTACTACAACTACTGCAGATTCAAAAAGAACTACTCCTACTCCTACTACTACTATTACTAATATGGCTATTACTACTACTACAACTACTATTATAACTACTGCTTCTACTATTGCAACTACTACCACTATTACGACTACTATTGCTGCTGCTACTGTTACTACTATTGCTACTACTATTGCTACTATTACTTCTGCTATTACTAGTACTATTACTACTAATATTGCTACTATTACTTTTGCTACTACTACTATTGCGCCTACTGCTACTACAACTACTACTACTTCAGCTAGTGCTACTCCCACTATTTCTCGTACTTCTACTACTATTGCTACTACTACTCTGACTACTACTACTGCAGCTACTATTGTGACAACTACTGCTGTTACTACTATTACGGCTACCTCTACTACTACTACTCTAACTACTAATTCTACTACTACCACGACTACTAATGCTACTACTACGACTACTACTGCTGCTGCTGCTGCTGCTACAACTACTACCGTTGCAACTACTACAACTGCAACTGCTACCCCTGGTACTACTACTTCTACTACTACGAATACTAATATTTTTGCTACAGAAGCCGTTGTTGCTATTGCTACCACTATGACAACTATTACAATGGTGACTACAAAAAATACTGCTACCACTACATCTAGTTTTGCTACTAATATAACAACCACTACTAATAGTTTTGCTACTACTATTATAAAAACTACTATTACTATTGTTGCTACAACAACTATAATTACCACTACCACAACTACTACTACAACTGTTACCACTACTACTGCCACTTTGACAGCTACTTCTGCTACTACTACAATAACTTCTACTACTGCACTACTGCTGCTGCTACTACTATTATTGCTGCTGCTACTACTGCTACTACTGCTCCTATAGCCAATGCTTCTACTACTACTAATACTATTGCTAATACTACTACTACTACTAGTATGACTACTGCTATAACCATTGCTACCACTACTACTACTAAGACTACTGCTACTTCTACTATTGCTATTGCTGCTGCAACTGCAACCACTAATTCTACTACTTCTACTCCTACTACTCTAACTACTACTACTAAAACTACTACCACTATTGTTGCGGCTAATACTACTGCTACTGCTACTACTACTACTTCTCATATTACTGCTACTACTGCGACTACTACCAGTGCTACAACTATTACTACTAGTGCTACTATGACTACTCCTACTACTAATGCTATTACTACTTCTATTTCTACTACCACTACTGCTACTATTACTACTCCTATAACTACTACTGCTCCTACTACAACTTTTACTACTATTGCTACTACTACTCCTATTACTACCAAGTAATACTACTACTGCCACTTCTACAACGACTACAACTACTACTATAGTTGCTGCTACTACTGTTACTACTGCTGCTACTACTATTACTAATACAATTGATGCTACTGCTGCTTCTGCTGTAGCTACTTCTACTACTACTACCACAACTACTACTACTCCACCTACTATAACTACTGCTGCTTCTGCTATTGCTATTTTGCTACAACAACGACTACTACAACAACAACAACTACTGTTGCTGCTACTACACTTACTACTACTAATACAAATACTACTACTACTACAATTACTGCTACTACTACTACTAATACTACTAATACTACTTCTACTAGTACTCCAGCAACTGGGACTAATACTACCACTTCAACCTTTTGTACAATCGCTACTACTACTACTCCTATTTCTCTCTACTAGTATTACTACTGCTGTTGTCGTTACTACGGCAGCTGCTCATACTACTACAACAACTACTATGGTTAGGACCACTACTACTACTACTACTATTACTACTACTACCAGTACAACTTCTCCTACACTAATAGCTACTACTACTTCTACTACTACTACTTCTGCTGCTACTACTACTACTACTGCTGCTACTACTACTACTACTATTACTACTACTTCTACTAAATCTACAACAACTACAGCTAATACTACTACTACTACTTCAACTACTACTACTACCACTGCTACTATTGTTACTACTACACTACTGGTACTAATACTGCTATCGCTACTATGACGACTTATCATACTACTGCTACTACTATTGCTAATACAACTACTGCTACTATTATTATGTCTTCAACAACTACTACTACTCCTACAAATTTTGCAGCTACTACTTCTATTACTACAGCTTCTACTACTCCAGCTACTACTACTTCTACTACTGCTACTGCTGATACAACTACTACTACTTAAACTACTACTAATTTACTACTCTACTACTGCTACTACTACTATTGCTACCGCTATCACTACTCTGACTACTTATCATACTACTAATACTACAACTACAACTACTACTATTACTACTCATACTACAAGAACAACTACTACTACTCCTACTACTACTACTGTTACTACTGCTACTACTGCTACAGCTGATACGCTTGTACTACAATCACTGTAACAATTGATACTACTACTACTACTACTAACGCGGCTGCCACTTTTGCAATTGCAATAACAATAATCTACTATTACTACTGTTGCTGCTACTACTGCTCTGACTACTACTACTACTACAAATTTTAATACAACTGCTGTTACTAATACTGCTACTACTACTGCTACTACAACAACTACTACTGCTACTACTACTACTGCTACAGCTGCTAGTACTATTGCTACCAATGCTACTACTCCTTCAAAAATCTACTATTACTGCTATTACTACTAATGCTTTTGCTAGTACTACTCCTATGACAACTACTACTACTATGACTACTACTGCTACTACTACTTCTACGACTGTTATTGCTACTACTGCAATGGCTACTAATGCTACTACGACTATGAATACTTCTACTGCTACTAGTGCTACAACCACCACCACCACTACTACAACTACTGCTGCTACTGCTACTATACCACTATGACTAATGCAACATCTGCTACCACTACGACTACGACTACTACTACTACTTTTGCCACTCTAGCTACCGCTACTAGTACTATTACTACTGCTTTCGCAACTCCTACTATAATTATTACTATTACTACTACTCCTGCAATAGATACTAAAACTACTACTACGGTTGCTACAACAGCTACTACTGTAACTACTGCTTCTACTACTATTGCTGCTGCTATTACTACTACTACTACAACTACTGTAAATACAGATTGTATTGCTGCTGCTATTACTACTTCTACTACAACTACTGCTGCTACTATTTCTGTTGGTAGTACTGCTGCCACTACTACAACTACTACTGCTACTACTAGTACTACTGTAGCAAGTACTACTACTATGGCTGCTTCTCCTATTGCTAATACAACTACTGCTACTATAGCTACTACTGCTACTACTACTTCCACTACTGCTACTACAACTACTGCTACCACTACTACTACAACAACAACAACTACTGCTACTACTACTACTACTAATACTATGACTACTACTACTATCGGTATGACCCCTGCAACTACTACTACTACTCCTTTTGCTATAGCTACTACTGCTACTACAACTACTACAGCATCTACTTCTATGACTTATACAACTACTACTGTTACTACTGGTACTGCTCCAACAACTACCTCCACCGTGACCACAAGAGTTCCTACTACTTCTACTACTACTACTAGTTCAATTACAACAACAACTACTGCTACTAATACTATGGCTACTACTACAACTGGTACTACTCCTACAACTACTACTACTACTCTTTCTACTGTTGCTGTTGCTTCTACTAATATTAGTTATACGGCTACAATTACTACTATTGCTACCACGATTACTACTACAGCTACTACGATTTCTATTACAGCTACTACTATTAATAGTAATGCAATTACTATTACTACTATTACTACTACTACTACTTCTACTACTATTACTAATACTACTAGTACTGCTACTACAACTACTACTTCTACAATTACTTCTACTACAACTACTACTACACTTTTGCTACTATTACTCATACTACTACTACTACTACTACTACTACTACTACTACTTCTACCACTACTACTATTATTACTACTACTGCTAGTACTACTACTACCACCACTACAACTTCTCCTATAATAACAACTACTACTACTTCTCCTACTACTGCTACTTCTCCTACTACTACTAGTGTTCCTACTACTTCTGCTACTTCTATTACTACTACTACTACTACTACTACAGCTGTTGTTGCTACTCCTACTACTACTTCTACTACTGCTACCGCAGATACTACGACTACTACTACTAGTACTGCTACTACTACTACTACTGCCACTACTAGTACTACTACTATAACTCTAGTAGACTACTTATCATACTACTACTACTACTACTACTATTACTGCTAATACAACTTCTCCTACTATTATTGCTTCTATGACTACTACTACTACAACTCTAGCAACTACTACTTCTACTACTGCCACTATTGATACAACTGCAACTACTTCTACCATACTACTTCTACTATTTGTGACTACTACTACTACTATAACTACTTATCACACTACTACTACTACTGTTGTTGCTGCTGCTACTGCTACTACTAATACGACTGGTACTACTACTACTACTACTACTATTTCTAACGCTGCTGCCTCTGTTGCAATGGCAACAACGACAATAATAACTATTGATGCTACCACTACTGTTACAGCTACTAGTACTACTACAACTTCTACGAATCTGAGTACTACTGCTGCAACTGATATTGATATTGTCACTACTAATGCTACTACTACTACTACGGCTGCTGCTGCTGCTATTACTACTACTTTTGTAGCAACTACTGCTACTGCTAATACTATTTCTACCACTATAGCTACTACTACTACTTTTGCTATAGCTATTACTACTCCTGCTACTACTACTACTACTACTACAGCTATTACAATGCCTACTATGATTACAACTACTACTCCTACTAGTACGACTACTACAACAACTACTACAATAACTACCACAATGACTTACTATTACTACTATAGCTACTACTACTTTTGATGCTCCTACGACTAGTACTACTACTACAAATACTTCTGCTACTGCTACTACAACTTACTGCTGCTGCTGCTGCTACTACTAGTAAGCCCCAACTACTACTACTACTACTACTACTACTACTACTACTACTACTACTACTACTACTACTACTACTACTACTACTACTACTACTACTACTACTACTACTACTACTACTACTACTGTATTATTACTACTAAGACAACTGCTACTACTTCTACTACTAACACTACTATCTACCACTAATACTACCACGCTACTCCTACGACACCTCTACTCTACTACTAGTACGACGACTACTACTGGTACTACTAAACTACAACAACTACTGACTAGTACTACTACTACTAGCAGTACTAGTACTAGTACTACGCTACTACTACTACTCCTGCTGCTACTCTTACTGCTACTACTAATACTGTTTTTTCTAGAACTGCTCCTACCACAACTACTACTACTATGATTACTGCTACTCGTACTACTTCTACAACTGCTACTATTACTACCGCTATGACTACTAATGCTACTACGACTAGGACTGCTACTACTACTAGCACTACTGCTACTGCTACTACTTTTACTACCACTTCCACTACTACTACTACTACTATTGCTCCTACTACTATAGCCACCACATCTAATGCTACTTTTGCTACTACTACGACTACTGCTACTACTACTACTAATTCTTCTACTACTAGCATAACTAGTACTACTAGTACTACTACTACCGCTAGCACAACTCCTACTACTATTATTTCTTTTACAACTAATCCTGTAGCAGCTAATAATACTACTACTATGGCTACTACAACAGCTACTATTTCAACTACTGCTTCTACTACTACTGCTGTTGTTGCTGCAACAACTGCTCCAACTACTACTACTGCTACTACTACTGCTACTACTACTGCTTCTATAAATACTCATACTATTGCTGCTGCTACTACTACTACTTCTATAAATACTCATACTATTGCTGCTGCTACTACTACTACATCTACCACTATTGCTATTACTGCTCCTACTACTACTTCTGTTGGTAGTACTGCTGCTACTACTATAACTGCTACTACTACTACTAGTTCTGCTATAGCAAGTACTAAAACTATAGCTATTGCTATTCCTGCTAATCCAACTACTGCTACTACAACTACTGTTGCTACTATTACTTCCACTATGGCTACAACAACTACTTCTACTCCTACTACTACAACAATAACAACAATAATAACAATAACTACTACTACTACTGATACTCTGAATACTACAACTAGTGGTATTACTTTCGCAACTACTACTACTACTACTACAATAACTACTACTACTTCTACTACTATGACTTATGCAACAACAACAACAACAACAACTACTACTACTATTACAATAGGTACCACTCCTGCAGCAACTACCACAGTGACTACAACAGTTCCTACTACTTATGCTACTACTACTACTTCAACAACAATAATAACTACTAGTACTACTAGTACCATGGCTACTACTACTATGGGTACTACTTCTGCAACTACTACTACTAGTCCTGCTACTTCTACTATTACTATTGCTACTGCTGCTGCTTCTACTACTATGAGTTAAAATACTACTACTATTATTATTACTACTACTACTACTACTCGCACTACTCCTGGAACTACTATTACGGCGACTTCAATAGCTTCTACTACTACTACTACTATTTCGACTACTACTACTATTGCTAATACTACTACTACTACTACAACTGCTGCTACTATAACAACTACTACGGATAATACTACTACAGCTACTACTCCGGATTCTAAAACTACTACTACTATTGCTACTACTCTGGCAACTGCTACTACTATTGCTTCTACTATTGCTACTACTACTACAACTACTTCTGTTACGACTACAACTACTATTACTACTAGTGCTATTACTACTGCTACTACTACAACTACTACTATTATGGTGACTACTTCTACTATTGATACTACTGCTAGTACTACTACTACAACTACTACTACTACTGCTACTACCACTACTATTTCTACTACTTCTACTACTATAACTACTACTTTCGTCACTACTTGTGCAACGACTAGTACTACTCCTACTAGTATTGTCACTACAATTGCTCCTACTACTTCTACGACTACTATTACTACCACTACTACTATAGCTATTACTACTACTGCTGCTGATACTACTACTACTATTGCTACCACTACTACTACTCCTGCTGCTGCTAATACTACCACTACTATAACTACTATTACTACTACAACTACTACAACAACAACTTTCGCTACAACTAGTACTGCTATTGGTACTACTACTACTACTACTACTACTACTACTGTTGTTGCTGCTACTGCTATAGCCACCATGACTAATGCTACTTCTACTACTATTACCACTTTCGCTACTACTACCACATCTTCCACTTTAGTTGCTGCTATTACTACTACTAATTCTACTGCTACTAATACAAATTGTACTACTAGTACTACTAGTACTACTACCATAACTCCTGCTACTACTATTGATTTTACTGCTACTCCTGCAGCAGCTACTAATACTACTACTACGACTGCTATAACAACTACTGCTGCAACAACTACTCCTACTACTACTATTGCAGATCCAACAACAGCTCCTCCTACTACTGTTGCTACTACTATAGCTATTACTACTTCTACTAAAAGTACTCATACTATTGTTGCTGCTACTACTACTACTTCTATTGGTAGTAGTACTACTACTACTACTTCTATTGGTAGTAGTACTACTACTACTACTTCTATTGGTAGTACTAATACTACTACTACTTCTATTGGTAGTAGTACTACTACTACTACTGCTACTACTACTATTGCTGCTGTTAACATAAATGCTGCTTCAACAACTACTATTGCCAGTACTACTTCCACTACTGTGACTACAACTACTGCTACTACAACCACTACTGCTTCTACTACATCCACTACTATTACTACTACTGCTGCTACTACTACTACTACAACAATAATAATAACAACTTGTATTACTACTACTAGTACAATAACAACAACAATAATAACAACTTCTACTACAACTACTAGTGCTACCCTTGCAGCTACTACTACTGCTCATTCTGCTTCTGTGACTACTACTATTACTTCTAGTACTATGACTTATACTACCACTACAATAACAACTACAACTACTATTACTATTAGTACCACTCCTGCTACTGCTACCATTGCGAGTACAATACTTCCCGCTACTTCTACTACTAGTACAACTTCAACAACAACTACTACTAATCCTACCCGTACTAATTCTACTACTACTAATCCTACTACAACTACTTCTGCTACTACTATTGGCACTACTCCTGCAACTACTACTGCCCATCTGCTACTGCTACTACAACTAGTACTACTACTGCTGCTTCTACTACTATGACTTATCCTACTGCTACTACTACTACAACAACAACTGCTATTACTGCTACAACTACTTGTACTAATGCTTCAACTACTACTGTGACTACAACAGCTCCTACTACTACTATAACAAATGCGGCTACTACTACTACTGCTACAGATACCGTTGCAGCTGCTACTACTCCTAATTCTACAATGACTACTCAAACTACTACTGCTGCTACTACTGCTACTACTACTATAGCTACTTCTATTACTACTACAAAAACTACTACTACTGCTGCTATTACTAATGCCGCTCCTACTACTACTATTGCTACTACTACTATAATTGCTACTACCATGGGAGCTGCTACTACTACTATAACTACTTTTGCTACCACTAATACTACTACTGTTCCTACTTCTACTACTACTACTACTACTACTACAACTACTACAACTGGTACTACTCCTGCAATGACTACTAGTACTCCTACTAGTACTATGATTATAACTATTTCAGCTACATCTACAACTACTACTACTACCAGTACTACTATAGCTTCTACTACTACTACTATTGCTACCACTCCTACTACGACTACTATGTACAACTACTACTACTAATAATACTACTACTGTGGTACTACTACTGCTACTTTTACTACAATAACTTTTGCTATTACTTTGGCTACTACTACTACTACTTATTCTGCTACCCCTTGTGCAACTATGATTGCTAATGCTACTATTACTACTACTACTACTACTACTCCTCCTCCTCCTCCTCCTCCTCCTCCTACCGCTAATACTACCATTACTACAACTACTATTACTACTATAAGTCTGACTACTACAACTTCTGCTACAACTAGTGTTGCCATTGCTACTATTACTATTACAACTACTACTATAACTACTACTGCTACAACTATGACTTCTACTACTTCTACTACTATTACTACTGCTACAATGATGACTACTATACTATTCCTACAAGTAATACTACTACTGCTACTGCTGCTATTACTACCACTATGACTACTACTGTTGCTACTGCTACTACTTCTTCGACTACTACCATAATAGTAGTAGTAGTAATAGTAGTAGTAGTAGTAGTAGTAGTAGTAGTAGTATTAGGAGCTATAGTAGTGGTAGTAGTATGAATAGTAGTAGCAACAACAATAATAGCAGTTATTGTAGTAGTAGTAGTAACAATGGTAGTGTTAGTAATAGTAGTAGTAGGAGGAGTAGTAGCAGCAACAGCAACAGATGTAGTAGTACTAGCAATAGTAGTGATAGTAGTAATAGTGGTAGTGTTTGTTGTAGTAGTAGTAGTAGTAGTAGTAGTAATAGTGGTACTAGGAGGAATAGCAGCAGCCACAGTAATAGAAGTTGTAGCAGTAGCAGCAGCAAAAATAGTAAGAGCAGTAGAACAAGATGTAGTACTAGTAGCAGTAGTACTGTTACCTATAGGAGTATCAGTAGTAGTAGTAGAAATTGTAGTAGTCATAGTACAAGTAGTAGTAATAGTAGTAATTGTAGTAGTAGTCGTAATAGTAGTAGTAGTAGTAGTAGTAGTAGTAATGGTAGTAGTAGTTGCAGTAGTAGTTGTACCAGTAGAAGTGATCGGAGAAGTAGTAGTAGTAGGACTAGTTGCGGTAGTGGTCGAAGTAGTAGTATAAGTAGTAATAGTAGTAGGAGTCATAGTAGCAATAGTAGCAATAGCAGTGGTAGCAGTAGGAGAGGTAGTAGTAGTTGCAGACGTCATAGCAGTAGTCATAGTAGCAGTAGTAGTAGTAGCATTTATAGTAGTAGTAGTCATAGTTGTAGCAATAGTAGTAGAGTAGTAGCAGTAGCAGTAGTTACAGTTGTAGTCACAGTCGACTTTGTAGTTGGAGTAGTAGTAGTAGTAGTAACAGAAGTAGCAATAGTAGTAGTAGTAGTAAGAGTAGTACTAGTAGTAGTTGCTATAGTAGTTGGTATGGTAGTAGGAGTAGTAGTTACCGTATTAGCAGTAGCACTAGGAGTAGTAGTAGTAGCAGTTGCAGAAGAAGTTGTAGCAGTAGGAGCAGTATTTGTAGTTGAAGTAGCAGTAGTATTTGTAATAGTAGAAGTAGTAATTTCTATAGGAAAAGCAGCTATAGTAGTAGTAGTTTTAGTAGAACTAGTTATCAAAGTTGTAGAAGTAGTAATAGTAGCAGCAGTAGCAATAGTTGCAATAGGAGCAGTTGAAATAGTAGGAGCAATAGCGGTAGTAGTAGAAGCAGCAGTAGCATTGTTAGTAGCAATAGAAGAAGGTGTTGTACTTATAGCAGTTGTACTAAAAGTTTTAGGAGTAGCAATCATAGTAGCTACAACAGTAGTAGTAGTGGTAGCTGTTGTAGTAGTAGTAGTTACTGTTGTGCTAGCAGTAATTATATAGTAGTAGTAGATGTTATAGGAGAAGCAATAATAGTAGTGGTAGTAGTAGAAGCAGTAGTAGTAGTTGTAGTAGTAATAGTTGCTGAAGTAGTAGTAGTAGTAGTAGTAGTAGCAAAAGTAGTACGCATAGTTCTAGTAGTGGTAGTAGTAGAAGCAGTAGCTGTAGTAGTGGCAAAAGTAGTACTAGAAATAGTTGTAGTTGTAGGTGAAGTAGTAGTAATTGTTGTAGTAGCATCGGTAGTAGTAGCAGTAGTAGATGTTGTAGTTGTGGTAGAAGCAGCAGTAGCCGCAGTAGTAGTAACGGTCATATTATTATTGGTCCTAGTAGAAGTAGTTGTTGTATTAATAGTAGGAGTAGGAGTAGGAGTAGATGTAGTAGTTGTTGTAGCAGTACTAGAAGGAGTTAGAGCAGCTATAATAGGAGTAGTAGAAGTTGGAGTAGTGGTAGTATTAGCAGTAGTAGTAGCAGAAGTATTCATAGTAGTTATAGCAGCAATAGTAGTAGTAGTAGCTATTGTGGTAGTTGTAGAAGTAGTAGTACCCATTGTAGTAGTTGTAGTCGGACATGTAGTAGTAGTAGTATTAGTAGCCGCAATAGTAGAAGTAGTACTAGCAGTTGTAGTAGCAGTAGTAGTGCCCGTAGTTATAGCAGTAGTTAGAGAAGCAGCAGCAGTAGTAGCAGTAGTAGTAGCAGAAGTAATAGTAGTACCAATAGTAGTAATAGTAGAAGCTATAGTCATAGTAGTAGTAGCAGTAGTAGCAAAATCAATAGCAGGAGTAGTTGTGGTAGCAGTAGCAATAGTAGCAGTAGTAGCAGTTGCTGTAATAGCAGTTGTAGTACTAGTAGAAGTAATAGTAGCAATAACAGTAGTAGTAGTAGTAGCAGTCGTGGCAGTAGTAGACACATTTGAAGTAGTAGTAGTAGCAATAGAAGCAATAGTTCCAGCAGTAGTATTAGTAATAGTAGTAGGACTAGCAGCAGTGGTAGTATAAGCAGTTGTGCTAGCCACAGAAGTAGCAGTAGTAGTAGCTATAGTAGTAGCTATAGTAGGAGTAGTAGTGATAGTAGTGGCAGTAGTTGTAGCAGAAGTAGTTGTAGTAGTAGCAATAGCAACAACAGTTGTAGTAGCAGTAGTGGAAGCAGTGGTAGTAGTAACAAAAGTAGTACCAATAGTTCAAGTAGTGGTAGTAGTAGAAGCAATAGCAATAGTAGTAGTTGAACTAGTACTAGCAGTAGTAGTAGCGCTAGGTGAAGTAGTAATAGTTGTTGTAGTAGCAGTAACAGTAGCAAGAATAGCTGCAATAATAGTATTAATCTTAGTAGTAATTGTTATGATAGCGGCAACATTAGCAACAATAGTTGTAATAGTATTATTATTATTACTAGTAGTAGTCATCGTAGTAGTAGTAGTAGTAGTAGTAGTAGTACTAGTAGTAGTAGTTGTTGTTGTTGTTGTTGTTATTATTGTTGTAGCAACAGCAGTAGCAGCAGTAGTAGTAGTAATAGAAGGAATTGGAGTAGTATTAATAGGGGTAGTAGTTGTTTGAGTAGTGGTAGCATTAGTAGCAGAAGTAGCAGTAGTACTAGTAGAAGTATTTGTAGTAGTTGCGGCAGCAGCAGTAGTAGTAGTAGTTGTTGTAGTAGTAGTAGAAGTAGTGGCACCCGTAGTAGTAGTAGTAGGACAGGTACTAGAAGTAGAAGTATTATTAGCCGCAATAGAAGTAATAGTAGTAGAAGTAGTAGTAGCAGTAGTAGTGCCCATGGGTGCGGTAGTAGTAGTAGCATTAGTAGTAGTAGCAGTAGTAGTAGTAGAAGTAGTGGTAATAAAAGTAGCAGTAATAGTAGGAATTATAGTAGTTGCAAAAGTAGCAATAGTAGTAGTAGGAGTAGTAGTTATAGTAGTAGCAGCAACAATAACAGGAGCAGTAGAAGTAGTCGTAGTAGTATTAGTAGCTGCAGTAGTAGTAGTTATAGTAGTAGTAGTATTAGTAGCAATAGAAGTGGCATTAGTAGCATAGTAGCAATGGTAATAGTAGTAGTAGCTATAGTTGCAGTTGTAGTAGTAGGGGGAGTAGTAGCAGTAGAAGTAATTGCACTTGTGGAAGAATAGTTGTAGCAGTACTAATTTTGGGAGTGCTAGTAGTAGTAGTAGTAGGAGGAGGAGTAGGAGTAATTGTAGTAGTAGTTGTAGAAGTAGTAGTAGTAGTAGGATAGTAGCAGTAGCGCTAGCAGCAGCAGCCGCAAAAGTAGTAGTAGTTGCAGTAGTAGGAGCAGTAGTTGCAACAGCAACTGTTGTAGTAGTAATAGTCATAGTAGTATTAATATTAGTAGAAGTAGTAGCAATAATATTAGAAGGAGTAGGAATAGTAGTATTAGTAGTATTAGAAGTCATAGTAGTAGTAGCAGTTGTAGCAATAGTAGTGCTATTAGAAGTAGCAGCAGTAGTAGGACTAGTAGTTATAGCAGTAGTACTAAGTATAGTAGTAGCAGCCGCATTAGTAGTAGTAGCAATAGTAGCAATAGTAGCAGTAGTAGTAGCAGTAGTAGTAGCAATAGCAGCAGTAGCAATAGTAGTAGTAGTAGAAAAAATAGTAGTAGAAATAGGAGTAACAGTAGTAGCAATTATACAAGAAGTGGAAGTGGTAGTAGTACCAGTAGTAGCAGCAGCAGCATCAGTGGCTGTAGCAGTAGTAGTAGCAGTAGTAGTAGTAGTAGTAGTAGTAGTAGCACTAGTAGGAGCAGCAACAGAAGTAGTATTAGTAGCAGCATTAGTAGTAGCAGTAGTAGTTGTAGTAGCAACTGTAGTACTAGTAGTAGTACGAGTAACCATAGTAGAAGTTGTAGAAGTTTTACTAGTTGTAGCAGTAGTAGTTGTAGTAGTAGTAGCGGTGGTAATAGGAGTAGTAGAAGTAGTAGCAATAGTAGAAGAACTAGTATGAGTTGTAATAGTAGTGGTTGTATTAGTAGTAGTGGTAGTAATAGTAGAGGTAGTAGCAGTAATATGAGAAGTAGGAATAGTAGTAGTAGTAGTAGTAGACGTAGTAGCAGTAGTAGTTATTGTAGGATTAGTAGGTATACTTGTAGTCGCAGCAACAATTGCAGTAGTAGTAGCAATAGTAAAAGTAGTTGGAGTAGTAGCAGTTGTGGTAGTTTTAGGAGATGTAGTAGTAGTACTAGTAGTACAAATAGTAGTAGAAGTAGTTGTTGTAGTAGTTAGGAGTTGAAGTAGTGGTAGAAGTTGTAGAAGCAAAAGTATTAGTAGAAGTGGTAGTAGTAGTTGTAGTAGTCATAATAGTAGTAGGAGCAGGAGTAGTAGCACTAGTAACAGTAGTAGTACTTATTGTAGTAGTATTTGGAGTTGTAGTCATAGTAGCAGCAGTAGTTGTTGTTATAGTAGTAGCAGTGGTCATATTAGGAGTAGCGGTAGTACTAGTAGTAGTATTATTATTTGTAGTAGTAGTGGTTGTACTAATAGTAGTAGTAGTGGTGGTACTAAAATAGTAGTAGTAGTGGTAGTGGTAGTAGTAGTAGTAGTAGTAGTTGCAATAGGTGTGGTTGTACTGGTAGGAGTAGTAATATAGTAGTAGTAGTAGTTGTTGTTATTGTTGTAATAGCAAAAGTAGGAGGAGTAGTGGTAGTGCAGGTCATAGTAATAGCAGTAGTAGTAATGGTGGTCGTAATAGTAGAAGTATTAGGAGGAGGTGGAGGAGGAGTAGTAGCAGTAGTAGTAGTAGAGTAGTTGCAATAACAGTATGAGTAGTAGTCATAGTAGTCGTAGTAGTAGTTGTAGTAATAGTAGTCGTAGTGGTAGTAGTAGTAGTAGTTGTTGTTGTCATCGTAGTAGTGGTAGTACTGGTAGGAGTAGTAGTATAGGTAGTTGAAGTAGTAGTAGTAGCAGCAACAACAATATTAGTAGTAGTAGTAGCGCTAGAAATAGTAGCAGTAGTATTAGTAATAGTAGCCGCAACTGCTGAAGTGGCAGGGGCAGTAGGAGTACTACTACTAGTAGTGGTAGAAGTAGCAGTAGTAGCAGTAGGAGCAGTAGCAGCAGCAGCAATAGTAGTAGTAATAGTCATAGTAGTAGTAGAAGAAGAAGTTGCAATAGTTGTAGCAGTAGTAGTAGTACTGGTGTTGGTAATAACAGTAGTAGAAGTAGTAGTAATAGTAGAAGTAATAATATTAGAAGCATTAGGAGTAGTAGGAGTTGTATTAGTAGAAGTAGTAGTAGTATTGGTAGGTGTAGTAGTTGTGTTAGTAGAAGTAGTAGCAGTAGTAAAAGTAATAGGAGTAGTAATAGTAGTAGTAGTTGTAGTAATAATAGCGCAAGTAGTAGTAGTTGTAGTAGTACTAGTAGCTATAGTAGCTATAGTATTAGTAGTAGCGATAATTGTAAAAGTATTAGGAGGAGTAGTAGTAGTAATCGTACTAGTAGTAATAGTAGTAGTAGTAGTAGTAGGAGATGCAGTTGTACTAATAGTAATACTAATAGTATTAGTTATATTTGGCAGTAGTAATTGTAGTAGTGGTTGTTGAATTGGTAGTAGTTGTAGCGAGAGCAGTTGCAGTAGTAGTTATAGTAGTAGTTGGAGCAGTTGTAGCAGTAGGAGTAGTTGTCGTAGTTGTTGTTGTATTGGTGGTATTAGTAAAGGAGCAGGAGTAGTTGTAGTAGTTCTTGTAGTAGTCGTACCATTTGTAGTTGTAGTACCAGTAGTGGCATAGGAGTAGTAGGTGTAGTAGGGGTAGTAGTAGTAGTGGTTGTAGTAGTGGTAGTAGTAGTACTAGTGGTAGTAGTAGTTGTTGTTGTTGTTGTTGTGGTAGAAGTAGGGCTTTCGGTAGTAGTGGTAGTAGTGGTTTGAGTAGTAGTAGAAACAGTAGTAATATACAAATTAGGTGTAGTAGCAGTAGTAGCAACAATAGTAGCTGTAGTAGTAGTTGTAGTATTAATTGTACTTGTAGTAATGGTTGTACTAGTAGTAGTAATAACAAGAGTAGTGGTTGTAGTAGTAGCTATTATTGTTGTTGTTATTGTTGTAGTGGTCATAGTTCCAGTAGTCGGAGTAGCAACATCGGCAGCATTAGTAATAGTAGTAGTAGCAGTTGTACTAGTATAAAAGTAACAGTATAGTATTAGCAGCAACAGCAGTTGTTGTAGTAGTAGTAGTTGTTGTTGTAGCAGTAGGAGCTAGTGGTGGTAGATGCAGTGCCTGTGGTTCTTGTAGCAGTACTACCACTGCTACTACAACTATTACTACAACGATTACTACTACTACTACTTCCACCATTTCAACTACTACTACTCCAGCTCCTACTCCCAGTCCAACTCTGACTACTACTAGCTCTGCTATAAGTACTACTAAAATAATTAATATTACTACTACTACTACTACTACTACTACTACTATTGATAGAGCTACTTCTACCTTTACTACTACTACTACTATTACTAGTAATCCAAATGCTCCAACTACAACTACTACAAAAGCTACTATTGCTACAACTACTATTCTAACTACTACTACTATTACCACTACTACTACAACTCCTAACTCTTCGACTACTACTACCACTCCTTCTGCTGCTTCTATTACTACTACTATTGTTGCTGCTACTACTGCTACTACCATTACTTTTACTACTATTACTACTATTGCTACTTTTACTACTACTACTGCTACTGCTACTACTACTACTTCTACTCCTACAAATACTACTCTACTACTACTACTACTACTAGTACTAATCCTACTACTACTCCAACTCCTACTACTACTGCACATACTACTACTACTACTTTCACCACTATTGCAACTACTACTCCCACTGCGACTACTACAACTGCTACTACTACTTCTACTACAACTACCACTAATATTACTACAACAACAACAACAACAACTGCTACTAGTACAACTTGTTATCATCCTATTGTTTCTCCAACTACAACTACTAATACTGCTGCTGCAACTGCTGTCGCTATAGCTATTGCCACGACTACTACAACTATTACCATTGCTTTGACTCCTACTGCCACTCCGACTATTGCTACTACTACTCCTACTCGGACTACTACTACTAATACTCCTAGTCATTCTACTACTATGACTATTACAACAACAACAACAACAACAACAACTACTACTACTACTACTACTACTACTACTACTACTACTACTACTACTACTACTACTACAACAACTCCTGCTACTCCTGCTCCAACTACTACTACTATAATTATTACTCCTAATATTGCTCCAACGACAACTACTACTACTCCTATTACTAGTACAATGACTGCTACTCTACTAGTATAATTGCTACTACAAGTAGTCCTACTACTACTACTACGACTATAGCTGCTGCTGTTGTTGTTGCAGCTACTGCTATTACTACTACTATTACTACCACTACTAATACTCCTACTACTACTATTGCTCCCCTTACTCCTACTAGGCTACTAGTACTCCTTCTCCTTCTACTACTACTACTACTCCAACTCCTACTACTACTATTACTATTACCAACACTAGTACTACTTCCACTACTACTTCAATTGCTACTATTACTAGTGCTACAACTAATACTACTACAATTACTACTACTACTTCTACTACTACAACTCCTACTACTAACTATTACAACTACAACTAATCATAGAAGAAGTAGTAGTAGTAGGAGTAGGAGTAGTTGTAGTAGCTGTAGTAGGAGTAGGAGTTGGAAGAGTCATAGACATAGTAGTAGTAGTGGTAGTAGTAGTAGTAGTAGTAATAGTAGTAGTAGTAGTAGTATTAGTAGGAATAGTAGTAGTCATAGTAGTAGTAGTTCTTGTAGTAGTAGGTGTTGGAGTAGTAGTGGAAGAAGTTGAGAAATATTAGTGGTAATAATAGTAGTAGTAGTAGTAGCAGCAGCAGCAGTAGTAGTAGTGGTAGTAGTGGTAGGAGTAGTTGCAGTAGTAATTGTAGTAAAAGTAGCAGCAATAGTAGTTGTTGTAAAAGTTGAAGTAGTAGTTATAATAGCAGCAACAGCAGCAGCAGGAGTAGTAGTTGCAGGAGTGTTGGGAGTAGTAGTAGCAGTAGTAGTAGCAGTACGAATTGGTGCAGGAGAATGGGTAGTAGAAGGAGCAGTAGTAGTAGTAGGACTACTTGTAGGAGCAATAGTAGGAGTTGGTGTACAAGTTGTAGTAGTAGGAGTAGTAGTAGTAATAATAGTAGTAGTTGTTGTAATGTTAGCATTAGTAGTAATAGTACCAGTAGTATTAGGCGCAGTAGTATTAGCAAATTTTCTAGCAGTAGTAGAAGTAGTAGTAGTAGTCGTTGTTATTGTTGTAGTAGTAGTAGTTGTAGTATTAGTAGTAGTAGTAGTAGTAATAGTAGTTGGAGTAGGGGTAGTAGTGGTAGTAGGAGTGGTAGATGTTGTACGAGTTGCGGTAGGAGTAGTAGTAGTAGTTGCAATAGGAGTAGTTATAGTAGTAGCAAGAGTGGTGGTAGTAGTAGTAGCAGTAGCAGTAGTAGTAGTAGTAGTTGTTGTTGTTGTTGTAGTAGTAGTAGTAATAATAATAATAGTAGTAGTAGTAATAGTTGTAGTAGTAGGAGTAGTAGCAGCTGGAGGAGTAGTAGTAGTAGGAGTAGTAGTAGCAGGAGTAGCAGCAGCTGGAGGAGTAGTTGTAGTAGTAGGAGTTGTATTTGTAGTAGTAGTAGTAGTAGGAGTTGCAGTAGGAGAGAGTAGTAGTAGCAGTAGTAGGAGTAGGAGTTGGAATGGTAGAAGTAGTAGTAGTACTAGTAGTAGTAGTATTCATAGTAGTAGTAGTGGTAGCTGTAGTAGTATTCATAGTAGTAGTAGTGGTAGCGGTAGTAGTTGTTGTTGTTGTAGTAGCTGTAGGAACTGTAGTAGTTCTACTAGTAGTAGTAGTTGTCGCAATAATGGTAGTAGTGTAGTAATATGAGTAGGAGTTGTAGTAGTTGTTGTAGTAGCGGTGTAGTGGTAGTGTAGTAGTAGCAGTAGCGGTCATGCAAATAGCTGTATTTGTAGTAGTAGAAGCCGAAGTAGTAGTACCATAGTAGAGGTAGTAGTTGTTGTTATTATTGTTGTTGTTCTTGTTGTTGGAGTATTGATAGTTGTTGTAGGAGTAGCAATAGTAGTAGTTGTGGTAGCAGTAATAGTAGTTATTGCTGTAGAAGTAGTAGTAGCCATAGCAGTAGTTGCTGTAGAAGTAGTAGAACAAGGGGAAGCAGTAGTAATAGTTGTAGGAGCAGAAATAGTGGTAGAAGGAGTAGTAGTATTACTAGCAATAGAAGTAGTAGTTGGAGAAGTTGTAGTAGTAGTAGTAGCAACAGTAGTAATAGTTGTAGTACTAGCAATAGTTGCAATAGTAGTAGCCGTAGTAGTAGCAGAAGCAACTGTAGTAGAAGTAGTAATAGTAGTAGTGGTAGCAGTACTAGTGGTACTAGTAGTGGTTGTAATAGCAGTAGCAATAATAGTGCAGTAGTAGTAGTTGTCATGCTAGTAGTGGTAGAAGTTATAGTAGTAGCAACAGTTGTAGGAGCAACAGCTATATTAGTAGTAGTAGGAATGGTACTAGTAGCAGTAGTAGTAGTCAGAGCAATAGGAGTAGTAGTATTAGTAGTAGTAATAGTATCCGTTATAGTAGCTGCAGCTGTAGTAGCAGTAGTTGTAGCTGTAGCAATAGAAGTAGTAGAAGTAGCAGCAGAAGCAACAGTAGTACTAGTAGCAATATTAGTAGAAGTAGGAGCGGCCGTAGTAGTTGTAGTAGTAGTAGTACTCCTACTACTACTAGTAATGATAATAGTGGTAGAAGTAGTAGTAGCTTTAGCATAATAATAATAGTAGTAGCAGTAGTAGTAGTATTGATAGTAGCAGTAGTAGAAGTAGTAGAAGGAGTAGTAGTAGTGGCAGTTGTACTTTTAGTAATGTAGTATTAGTCTTAGTAGTAGTAGTAGTTGTTGTTGTTGTTGTTGTTGTTGTTGCTATAGTAGCGGTTGTACTTTTAATAATGTAGTAGTTAACTTAGCAGCAACAGCAGCAGCAGTAGGAATAGCAATAGTAATAATAGTTTTAGTAGCAGTTGTTGCAATTGTAGTGGTAATAGGTGTGTTTGGAGTAGTAGCATTTGTATGACCGGTAATGGTAGTAGGAGCAATAGTTGCAGTTGGAGTAGTTGTAAGAGTAGTAGCAGTAGTAGTAGTCATAATAGTAGAAGTAGTGATAAAAGATGTAGGAGTGTTAGGAGGGGGAGGAGTAGAAGTAGTTGTAGAAGTAGTAGCAGTAGTCATTTGGGTAAGAGGAGTTGTAGCAGTAGTACTAGTAGCAACAGTAGCAGTAGTAGTTGTAGTAGTAGTAGCAGTAGTTTCAATAGTAGTAGAAGTGGCAGCAGCAGTAGCAGTTATTGTAATAGTAGTTGTACCAGTAGAAGAAGAAGTAGGAGTCACATTAGGAGTTGGAGTTGGAGTAGTAGTAGTAGTAGTATCAGTAGATGTTGTAGTAGTAGCAGTGGAAGTTGAAGTTGTAGTAGTTGGAGGAGTAGTAGAAATGGTAGTAGTAGTTCTTGTTGGACTAGCTATCGTACTAGTCGTAGTGTTAGTAGTAGTTGTAGTATTAGTAGCAGCTTTAGGAGTTATTGTAGTAGTTGTAGTAGTTGCAGTAGTATTAGTGGTAGTAATAGTAGTAGTTGTTGGTTTAGTAACAGTGCTAGTAGTTGTAGTTGTAGAACTAGTCTAGTACTAGTAGTGGTAGTTGTAGCAGTAGTAGTAGTATTAGTTGTAGAAGTAGTAATAGTAGTAGTAGTAGTAGTTGTTGTTGTTGTTGTTGTAGTAGTAGTAGTAGCAATATGAGTCGTCGTAGTAGCAGAAGTAGTACCAATAATAGGAGAAGTAGTAGTAGTAGTAGTAGTGGCAGCAGCAGTAGAAATAGTAGTTGTAGTGGTAGTAGTAGTACTAGTAGTCGTCAGTGTGGTAGTACTAGTATTAGAAGTGGTAGTAGTAGCAGGAGAAGGGGGGGGGGAATAGTAGTAGTAGTAGCAGAAGAAATAGTAGTGGGAGTAGTAGTACTAGTAGTAGTTGTAGTAGTAGAAGTAGCAGTATTAGTAGTAGATATAGTAGTAGTAGTTGTTGTTGTAGTAGTAATAATAGTAGGAGTAGTAGTAGTAGCTACATAAATAGTAGTAGTTGTTGTTGTTGTCGTTGTAGTATTAGAAGTAGTAGTAGTAGTAGTAGTAGTCGCTATAGTTGAGGTAGTAGTAGTGCTAGTAATGGTAGTTGTTGTAGTAGTAGTAGGAGTAGTAGTAGTAGCAGTAGGAGTAGTAATCGTACTAGTAGTTGTAGTAGTAGTAGTGTTAGTAGTGATGGTACTAGTGGTAATTGTAGCGGCAGTAGTAGTTGTAGGTCTAGTAGTTATATTAGTAGTAGTAGTAGTAGTAGCAATAGTGAAAATAATAGGATTAGTCGTAGAAGTAGTAGTAATAGTTGTAGTTGTAGTAGTAGTGTAGTAGTTGTGTAGTAGTAGTAACAGTAGCAATCGTTGTAGAGGTAGTAGTAGTAGTAGTAGTAGTAGTAGTATTATAGTAGTAGTGAATGCAATAATAGTATTAGTAGTAGCAATAATAGTAGTTATTGTTGTAGTAGTGGTGTAGTAGTCCTAGCAGTAGTAGTAGTAGTAGAGGTAGTAATAGTAGTGGTAATAGCAGTAGTAGTATTGTAGTAGTTGTCATAATGGTAGCAATAAATGTATTAGTAGTTGTAGAAGTTGTGGTAGTAGAAGTAGCAGCAGGAGTAGCAGTAGTAGTAATAGTAGCAGTAGTTATAGTAGTAGCAGCAGTTGTAATAGTAGTAGCAATAGTAGTAGGAGTAGTGGTAGTAGAGGTCAGAGTGGTAGTTGGAGTAGGAGTAGTAATTATAGTTGTTGTTGTTGTTGTTATTCTTGTTGTTGTTGTTGTTGTAGTAGTAGTAGTGGTAGAAGCAGTAGTAGTTGTTGTTGTAGAAGCAGTAGTAGCCATAGCTGTAGTTGTTGCAAAAGTAGTAGAACGTGGGGAAGTAATGGTAATACCTGTAGCAGCAATATTAGTAGTAGCAATGGTAGTAGTTGTAGAAGGAGGAGTTGTCTTATTAGTAATAGAAGTAGTAGTTGTAGAAGCAGTAGTAGTAGCAGTATTTGTAGTGGTTGTAATTATAGTAGTAGTAGCAGCAGCAATCGTAATAGCTATACTAGTAGCGATAGTAGCCTTAATAGTAGCCGTAGTAGTATCATAAGCAGTTTTAGTAGAAGTAGTAGTTGGAGATGGAGTAGCAGTAGTTGCAGTAGAAGTTGTAGTAATAGTAGCCGTAGCAGTACTAGTGGTACTAGTAGTACTAGTAATAGCAGTAGCAATAGTAGTAGGAGTAGTAGTAGTTGTCGTACTATTAGTGGTAGCAGTTTTAGGAGTAGCTGCAACATTAGTAGTAGTAGGAGTAGTACTAGCAGCAGTAGCAGTAGTTGTACTAGCCGTAGTTGTAGTAGTAGTAGTAGCAGCAGTAGCAATAGAAGTAGTTGAGGTAGCAGCAGCAACAGTAGTAGTACTAGTAGTAGTATTAGTAGAAGTAGGAGCAGCCATAGTAGTTGTAGTAGTAGTATTAGTAAAAACAACAATAGTAGAAGTAGTAGTAGCAACTGTAGCAGCAGTAGTAGTAGTAGAAGTAGCAAAAGCAGTAGTGTCAGTAGTAGCAGTGGTATTAGCAGAAGTAGTAGTAGTTGTGGTAGTGGTAGTAGTAGTAGTAGTCGGAGTAAAAGCTATAGAAGCTGTTGCACAGATAGTAGTAGTAGCAGCAGCAGCAGCAGCAGTAGTAGTTGTAGTAGTAATAGTTTTAGCAATAGTAGCAACAGTAGTTGTCGTAGTAGTGGAAGTAGTAGTTGCAATAGTTGGAGCAAGAGTAGCAACAGTAGCAGTCGTAGTAGTGGCAGTAGTAATAGTAGAAGAAGAAGCATTAGCAGTAGTAGTAGTAAGCAGTAGTAGTGGCAGTAGTTGTAGTAGTATGAGTAGTAGTTAGAGTAGCAGCAGCGACAGCAGCATTAGTAGTAGCAGTAGTAGCTATAGTTGTTGTTGTGGTGGTAGTAGTAGTAGTAGCAGTAGCAGCAGCAACAACAACAACAGTAGTAGTAGTAGTACTACTACTACTAGCAATAGCACTACTACTACTAGCAGTAGCAGTAGTTGTAGCAGTAGTAGCAGTAGCAGAGGTAGTAGTTCTAGGAGCAGTAGTAGTAGTAGCTATAGGAGCATTATAAGTAGTAGTACTAATAGTAGTATAAGCAGCAGTAGTAGTAGTAGTCGTGGTAGCAGTAGTTGCGGCTGTAGCAGTCGGTGTAGTAGTAGTCGTGGTAGCAGTAGTAGTTGTTGCCATTGTCGAAGCCGTGGTAGCCATAAAACAGTAATAGTTGTAGATGTAGTCGAAGTAGAGGAATTAGTGGGTATTAGTTGTTGGAGCAGTAGCAATAGTAGCAATGATAGTAGTTGTAGAAGAGGTAGTAGTATTAGTAGTCGTAGTAGTATTAGTAGTAACAAAAGTAGTAGTAGAAGTAGTAGCAGTTGTAATAGCCATAGTAGCAACAGCAACAGCAGTAGTACTAGTAGGAGCAGCAGTTGCAGTAGTGGTAGTAGTAGCAATAGATGTAGAAATGGCAGTAGCAGTAGTAGTAGTAGTGGTACGAGTAGTATTAGTAGTAGTATTGCTAGTAGTAGTGTCCGTTGTAGTTGTAGCAGTAGTTGTCGTATTGTAGTGGTAGTTGTAGAAGCAATAGTAGTATAAGTAGCAGAACTAGTTATTGTCATAGTAGTAGAAGTAGTTGTAGGAGTAGAAGTTGCATTTGTAGTAGGAGTGGTACTAATAGTAGTATCAGTAGTAGCTGCAATGGTTGTAGTAGTAGTACTAGCAGCAGTAGTAGTAGTAGTAGCCATAGTAGCAGCTGTAGCTGTAGCGGTAGTAGTCATAGCAGTAGCCAAACACTAGTAGTAGTAGTTACAGCAGTAGCAGTGGTACTAGTAGTAGTAGCACTAGCAGCATCTGTAGTAGTAGTAGTGCTAGCATTAGTAGTCGTGGTAACAATAATAGTAGTAGCAGTAGTTGTAGCAGCTGTTATAGTAGTAGCAGTAGTAGTGGCAACTGTCGAAGCGTAGTAGTAGCAGTTGCAGTAGTGATAGTAGCAGTAGTGTCAGTAGCAACAGAAGTAGTAGTAGTAGTACTAAAAGTAGCAGTAGTTTTCGCAGAAATAGCAGTAGTTGTAATAGAAGTAGTAGTAGTAGTAGTATTAGTATTAGTAGTAGTTGTAGTAGAAGTAGTAGAAGTAGTAGTAGCAGCAGCAGCAGCAGTAGTAGTAGTAATAGTTGCAGTGATAGTTGCAGCAGTAGCAGTTGTAGGAATGGTAGTAATAGCTGTAATAGCATCCGTAGTAGGAGTAGTAGTAGTAGCAGTCGTAGCTGTAGTGAATGTAGCAGTAGTAGCAGTAATCGTAGATGCAGTAGTGGTAGAAGTAGTAATAGTAGAAGCAGCAGCAGTAGTAGCAGTAGTAGCAATAGTAATAAAAGTTATAGTAGCTCAAGTAAAAGTAGTTAGAGAAGCAGTAGCAATAGTAGCAGTAGCAGTAGCTGTAGTGGTAGTAGTAGTCATTGTTGTACTAGTTTTGTTGGTAGTAGCAGTAGTAGCAGTCGCATCAATAGTAAGGAAAATAGTAGTAGCAACGGCAGCAGTAGTAGTATAAGTAGCAGTAGTAGTAGCAGTAGTAGAGGGTGCACTCAAAGCAGTCGGAGTGGTAGCACTAGTAGCGATTGTTGCAGTAGTGTTAGTAATAGTAGCAACAGTAGTAGCATTAGTTGTAATAGTAATAGTTGTAGTCGTAGTTGTCGAAGTAGTCGTAGTTGTAGGAGAAGTACCTTAGTAGTAGTAGCAGCAGTAGTAGCAGCTGCAGTAGTAGCAGAATTAAAAGTAGCAATAGTCCTAATAATAGCAGTTGTTGTTGTAATAGGAGAAATAGAGTAGTTGCATTAGCAATACTCGTAGTACTAGTATCAATAGTAGTAGCAGTAGTAGTAGTAGTACTACTAGTAGCAGTAGTAATAATAAAAGTAGTAGTAGTAGTAGAAGTAGCAATTGCAGTAGTAATAGTTGTTCTTGTTTTTGTAGTAGTAGCAATAGTAGTTGTAGAAGCAGTAATAATAGTAGTAATATTAGTGGCAATAGTAGCAGTAGTTATAGTAATAATAGTAGTACTAGTTGTAGAAGTACCAATTGTTGCAGTAGAAGGAGCAGTAGTAGTAGTAGTAGGCGAAGTGGTAGAAGTGTAGTAGAAGCAATAGTAGTCGTAGTGGTAGTTGTGATGGTGATAGTAGTAGTAGTAGCAGTAGTAGTAGTAGGAGCTGTTGTAGCCGCAATAGTAGTAGCAGCAGTAATAGAAGTAGTGATAGTATCGATAGCTGTAATAGTAATAGTTGTAGTTGTTGAATTAAAAGTTGTAGTAGTAGATGTAGTTGTAGTTATAGTAGTAGTAGCAGTTGAAGCAAAAGTCGTAACTGTAGTAGGAGTAGTGGTAGTAGTAGTAGTAGCAGCAGTAGCAATAGTAGTAGTAACAGCAGCAGCAATAGTAGTAGTATTAGCAGTAGCAGTTGCGGTAGTAGTAGCAGTAATGGCAATAGTAGTAGTAGTAGCAGTAGTAGTGGTAGGAGTAATAATTGTAGTAGTGGTAATAGTATAATAGTAACAGTAGCAGTAGGAGTAGCAGTAGTATCAGTAGTAGTAGTAATAGTAATGGTACTAGCACTAGCTGTAGTAACAGCAATATTAGTAGGTATAGTAGTAGTAGTTGTAGTAGTAGTAGTAGTAATAGTAGTAGTAGCAATAGTAGTAGTAATAGTAGTGACTGCATTAGCAATAGTAATAGTAGTAGTAGTCGTAACAGCAGTAGCATTAGTAGTGGGTATAGTATTAGTAGCATTAGTAGTAGTAGTAGCATTGGTGGTAGTACTAGTAGCTATAGTAGGAGTTGTAATAGTATTGGAAGTAGTTGTACTAGTAGTAGTAGTAGTCGTAGCCATAACGGTAGTAGCAGTAGAGCAACTATTGAAGTGGTAGTTGTTGTTGTAGTAGTAGAAGTAGTACTAGTAGCAGTGGAGTAGTGGTAGTAGTAGTGGTAGTCGCCATAGGAGTAGCTGTAGTTGTAGTAGTAGAAGATGTAGTAGTAGCAGCAGTAGTAGCTGTAGTAGCAATTGCTGTAGTAGTAGTCAGAAGAGAAGTAGTAGTAGTAGTAGTATTAGGAGTGGTTATAATAGTAATAGTAGCAGTGTAGTGGCAGTTTTTGTTGTTGCTCCTACCGTAGTTAAAGTAGTTGTTCTAGTTGTTGTAGTAGTAGTAGTAGTGGTTGTAGTAGTTTTAGTTGTGGTAGTTATAGTAGCAGCAGCAGTTGCAGTAGTAGTAGTAGTAGAAGAAGAAGAAGAAGTAGAAGGAGGAGCAATAGTAGCAGTAGTTGTAATAGTTGGTGTAGTAGCAGTGGTAATAGCAATAGTTGCGGTAGTAGTACAAGTAGCAACAACAATAGTAGTAGTAGCAGTCATTGTTGTACTAGTTATGTTGGTAGTAGCAGTAGAAGTAGTCGTAGCAGTTGTAGTAATAGTAGTAGTAGCAGCAATTGCCACGGCAGAAGTGGTAGTAGCAAAAGTAGCAATAGTAGCGATAGTAGCAGTAGTAGTAGTCGTAATAGTAGTAGTAGTATTAGTTGTAGTAGTAGTAGCTGTATTTGTAGTAGTAGCTGTACTTGTAGTAGTAGTAGTAGTAGTAGTAGGAGAGGTAGAGTAGTAGTAGTAGTGGAAGTAGTAGTCGTCATAATACTTGCAGTAGTACTAGTAGGTGAAATAGGGTGGTAGTAGTAGCAATAGTCGTAGCAGCAGTATTATTATTAGTAGTATTGGTCATTCTAGCAGTAGTAGTAGTGGTAGTGGTAGTCGTACTTGTAGAAGTAGTAGTAGCAGTAGTGGTAATATTACTAGTAGTAGTAGTAGTCGGAGTAGTAGTAGTGGTAGTAGTTTTAGTAGTAGTAGTAGTAGTAGTTGTTGTTGTTGTTGTTGTTGTAGTAGTAGCAATAATATTAGTAGTAGTATTGGTGGCAATAGTAGCAGTAGTAGTCGTAATAGTAGTAGCGAAAGCAGTAGTAGTAGCACATGAAGTAATAGTAGTAGTAGTTATGGTGGTAATAGTAGTAGTGGTAGCAATAGTAGCAGTGGTGGTAATAGCAACAGTAGTAGTAATTGTTGTGTTAGCAGTAGTTGAAGTCATTGCAGGTGTAGGAGAGGGAGCAGCAGCAGTAGTAGCTATAGTAGTAGTAGAAGTCGTTGTAGTAGTAGTACTAATAGTAGTAGTAGTAGGAGAAGTTATAGGAGGAGTAGTAGTAGCAACAACAGCAATAGTGGTAGCAGTAGTAGTGGTAGCACTAGTAGTAGTACTTGTAGTAGCAGCAGCAGTAGCACTAGTAGCAGTAGCAATAGTAGTAGTTGTAATTAAAGTAGTACTTGGAGTAGTAGTAATAGCAATAGTCATAGTAGTAGCAGTTGTAGGAGTAGTAGGAGTTGAAGTAAGAGTAGCTGTAGCAGTAGCAGTAGCAGGAGTAGCAGTAGCAGGAGTAGCAGGAGTAGTAGGAGTAATAGTAGTAATAGTAGTTATAGTAGTAGTATTGGTAGGCAGTGGTAGTATTAGCAGGGGCAGTAATAATAGTAGTAGTTGTTGTTCTAGTAGCTGCAGTAGTAGTACTTGTTGTAATTGTTGTAGTAGTTGGAGGAGGAGGAGTAGCAGCAGCAGCAGCAGCAACAGCAGTAGTAGTAGTAGTAGTATTTGTAGTAGTAATAATAGTAATAGTAGTAGAAGAAGTAGTAGTAGTAGTAGTAGAATTAGTAGCAGCAGTACTAGCAGTAATAGAAGCAATGATGGTTGTAGTAACAGTAGTAGTCGAGGCTGTAGTAGTAGTAGGTGTAGTAGGAGTAGTAGATGTGGTAGTAGCAATAGTAGTAGTGGTGGCAATGCTAGTAGTAACAATAGTAGTAGTAGAAGAAGTAATAGCAGGAGGAGGAGGAGTAGTAGCAACAATAGCAATAGTAGTAGAAGTAGTAGTTGCAGCAGCAGCAGCAGCAACACTAGCAGTAGTTGAAGTAGTAGGAACAGCTATAGCGCTAGTAGTAGTAGCAATAGTAGTAGTAGTAGTAGTAATAGAACTAGTAGCAGAGCGGTAGTAGTGCTAGTAGTAGTAGTAGTAGCAGTTGAAGTAGTAGTAGTAGCAGTAGTCGTAGTAGTAGCAGTAGTAGGAGTAATAGTAGTTGTAGTAGTAGTTGTTGTAGGAGAAGCAGTAGCAACAGTGTAGTAGGCGTAGGAGTAGTAGGAGTAATAGTAGTAGTATTAGTAGCCATAGTGGTAGTATTAGCAAGAGTAGTAGTAATAGTAGTAGAAATAGTAGATGTATGAGTTGTAGTAGTAGTAGTTGTAGTAGTAGTAGTAGTTGTTGTTGTTGTTGTAGTTGTAGTAGTAGTAGTAGTAGTAGTAGCAGTAGTAGTAGCAGTAGTTGTAGTAGTAGTAGTAGTAGTAATTGTAGTAGTAGTTGTTGTAGTAGTTGTAGTAGTAGTATTTGCAGGAGTAATAGTTGTAGCAGTAGTAGAAGTAGTCGTAGTAGTTGCAGAATGAGTAGTAGTAGTACTGGTAGTAGTAATAGTAGTAGTAGTGGCAGTAGTAGTAGTAGGACTGGTAGGACTAGTAGCAATGGTAGTAGCAATCGTAGTAGTTTTAGCAAAAGTAGTAGTTGTGCTAGTAGCAGCGGTAGTAGCAGCAGGATAGAAGAAGTTGTTGTTGTTGTAGTAGTAGTATTGTTAGTAGCAGTAGCAGTAATAGTAGAAGTAGTAGCCGAAGCAGCATTTGTAATAGCAGCAACAGCAATAGTAGTAGTAGGAATAACAGTAGTAGTATTAGTAGAAGTAGTAGTTGTAGTAGTATGAGGAGTAATAGCAGTAGTAGCATTAGAAACAGTAAGAGAAGTAGTTAGAGCAGTAGCAGTATTAGTAGTAGTAGATGCAGCTATAGTAGTTGTAGTTGTAGTCTTAATAGTTTTATGAGTAGTAGTAATAGAAGCAGCAGTAGTAGTTGTAGTGGTAGCGATAGTAATAGTAGTAGCATAGCGGTAGCTGGTGCAATAGTTGTTGTACCGTGGAACCGGTAAGAGAAGCAGTAGTAGTAGTAGTAGTAGTAGGAGTAGTAGCAGCAGCAGAAGTAGTAGCTGTAAAAGTAGTAGGAGGAGAAGTTATAGGAGTAGTAGTTGTAGTAGCAACAACAGAAATACTAGTAGTTTTTGTTGTTGTATTAGTAGTAGTAGTTGCAACTGCAACAACTGCAGCAATAGTGGCAGCAGCAGCAGCAGTAGTAGTGGGTGTAGTAGCGAGAGTATTAGACGTAGTTGTAGCGGTAGTAGTTCTAGCAGCAGCAGTAACAGCAACAATTCTAGCAGTTGTAGTAGTAGCAGCAGTAGGGGTAGAAGAAGGAGGAATAGTTGTAGTAGTAGTAGTAGTTGGAGTAGTAGTAGTTGTAGTAGGAGTAGCAGTAGTAGTAGTCGTAGTAGGAGTAGTAGGAGCTATAGGAGTAGTTGTTGTAATAGTAGTAGTAGTGGTAGTATTAGCTGGAGTAGTAGTAAAAGTAGTTGTAATTGTTGTTCTAGTAGTAGTAATAGTAGAAGTAGTAGTAGTAGTAGTAATAGGAGTAGTAATAGTTGTAGTAGTAGTAAGATTAGTAATAGTATTAGTAGCTGTAGTAGTAGTAATTAGAGCGTTCATAATTGTAGTAGTAGTAGTTGTTGTTGTTATTATTATTGTCGTAGTAGTAGTAGGAGTAGTAGTTGTAGAACTAGTAGTGGTTGTATTAGTTGTAGTAGTAGCAGTAGAAGTAGTTGTAGTAATAGTAGTATTAGTACTAGTTGTTGTTGTAGTAGTAGTTGTAATAGCTGTAGGAGTAATAGTTGTCGAAGTAGTAGCAGTAACAGTAGGAGTAGGGGTTATAGTCGGAGTAGTACTAGGAGTAGTAGTGGTGATAGGGGGTAGGAATTCTAGTTGTAGTAGTTGTAGTAGTAATAGAAGTAGTTGTTGTTGTACTAGTAATAGTAGTAGTAGTAGTAGTAGATACATTAGTAATTGTATTAGTAGTAGTCGAAGCAGAAGTAGTAGCTGTAGTACTAGTAGCTATAGAAGCAATACTAGTAGTAGTAACAGTAGTTGTTGTGATAGTAGTAGGAGTAGGAGTAGTAGGAGGAGGAGTAGTAGTAATAGCAATAGTAGTAGCAGCAGAAGTAGTTGTGCTAATAGCAGCAACAATAGTAGCAGGAGTGGTGGAAGTAATGGTTGGTGTCGTGGTAGTAGTATTGTTAGTAGTAGCAGCAGTAGTAGTAGAAGTAGAGCCGCAGTAGTAGTAGAAGTAATAGTATCATCAGCAGATGTAATAGTAGTAACAGCAACAACAGTAGCAGAAGTAGCAGTAGTAGTTGTAGTGGTAGCAGTAGTAATAGTAGTTGTTGTTGTAATAGTAGTAGTAGTGATAGTACTAGTAGTTGTAACAATAGTAGTAGTAGTAGTGATAGTAGTAGTAGTTGCAGTAGCAGTTGTACCAATGGAAGTGTTATGAGAAGTAGTAGGAGTAGTAGCAGTAGTAGCAGTAGTAGATGCAATGGTAGTTGTACCAGTTGAAGTGGCACAAGTAGTAGTATTTTTAGTAGTATATGTTTTAACAAAAGTACTAGTGGTAGTAGTTGTGGTGGTAGTAGTAGGTGAAATAGTAGTAATAGCAATAGTCGTAGTGGTAGTTATATTAGCTGTAGTAGTAGAATTAGTAGTAGTAGTCTCAGAAGTAGGAGAGGTAGTCGCAGTAGTCATATTAGCAGTAACAATAGTAGTACGAGAAGTAGTAGTGGTGGTGGTAGTAGTAGTAGCAGTAGCCGTAGTAGTAGTCGTAGTAGTATTAGAAGTAGAAGTAGCAGCAGTATTAGTAATAGTTGTAGTAGTGATAGTAGTGTTGTAGCAATAGTAGTAGTTGCAATTGTAGCATTATTAGTAGGAGTAAAACTACTATTACTAGTAGCAATAGTGGTAGTTGTAAGACTACTACTAAAACTATACTACTTTCTACTGCTACTACTGCATCTACTGCTACTCCTACTCCTATTACTCCTACTACTACTACTCCTACTCCAACTACTACTAATACTCCTACCCCTACTCCTACTCCTACTCCTACTACTACTACCTATACTATTACTACTACTACTACTACTACGCCTACTCCTAGATCTACTACTACTACAACTACTACTGCAACTACTATTACTACTACTGCTGCTGCTGCCACAACAACTCCTACTACTACTACTTCTACTACTGTTAATGCTGCTATTCCATATCTACTTCATCTAGTACTACTACTATTACTACTACTACTGTTTCAACTGCTACTATTATTACCGCTGCCGCTACTACTACTGCAATTAGTACTGCTACTACTATAACTGCTACTACTATTATTACTACTACTTCTACTACTACAACAACTACTACTACTAAAACTATTATTACTACTAGTACAACAACTACTACTACTTTACTACTAGTTCTACGACGACGACTACTACTACTACTACTACTACTACTACTCCTACTACAAGTCCAACTATAACTACTACTCCTACTATTGTAACTACTGCTGCTGCTACTGCTGCTACTTCCACTACAACTACTGCTACTATTAATGCTACGACAACAACTATTACGACTACTACTACTCCTACTAAAACTACTACAACTACAACTACTACTAAAACTACTACTATTACCACAACTAGCACTACTACTAGTGCTGCTACTCCTGCTGCTACTCCTACTACTATTACGACTGCAACCACCACTTCTTCTACTTTAACTACTAATACTACCACTTCTATTACTACTAGAACTATGACTACTCCAACTCCGACAATTATAACTTCTACTACTACTATTCCTACAGCTACTCCTACTACTACCACTACAATTACAACTACTATTACTATGAATACTACTACTACTTTTTCTACTCCTACTGCTAATACTACTACTACTATTCTAGACTATTACTCCGGAACTACTAGAGGGCACCACACTACTAAGGCACACTAACTATTACAACAACAACTACACAACAACAACGACTACTACGATACAATATGACAACAACAAACATAACTACCACGATAGTGTTGCACGCCTACTGCTACTACTTCCCCTACTACTATTACAACTTCTAGCACAACTTCTACTACTAAATTAAACTACTAACACAACAATAATACTACCAAACAACTACTACTAGTAGTGCTACTACTATAACTACTACTACCAGAACTTCTGCTCCTACTACCACTACTACTTCTACTTCTTCTTCTGCTTCTACTACTACTACTACTAACTTACAATTGCTACTATTACCACTACTACTGCTACTACTGTTACTATTTCTATTACTATTACAACAACTAATGCTACTACTACTACTATTACAACTACAACTACTACTACTACTACTGCTTCTACTGCTACTACTACTACTAGTACAACAAATACTACTGCTACACCTACTCCAATTCCTACTCGCACTCCTACTACTACAACAACTTCTACAACTACTGCTATTGCTACTATCTCCTAATACTACTACTACTTCTACTATTATTAAAATTATTATTACTACTACTACTATAACTACTACTAGAACAACAACAACAACTATTCCTGAAGCTACTACTACTCCTCATACTATTACAGTAGTGCCACTACTGCTATCACTTTTCCTACAACTACTACTAACAATACTACTAGTAGTAGTATCAGTCCAACTAGTACAACTACTACCGCTACTGCTACTACTACTCCTGTGACTATTACTGCAACTACTACTACTACTTCTGTTACTACCACTCCTACTCCAACTCCTACTCCTACTGTTTCTACTACTACTACTATGACTGCTACTGCTACTACCACTACTATTATTTGTCCTAATACTCAACCTATTACTACCCCTACTACTACCACTATTACAACTACTACGCCTATTACTACTACTTCTACTACTACTACAACAACTACTAATAGTCCTACTACTACTACTACCACCACGAATACTACTACTATTAGTGCTACTACTACTACAATTGCTATTACTACCACTACTACTATAACTACTACAAATACTACTACTACTACTATTACTACTACTAGTACAACAAGTACTACTACGACTATTGCTACTACTACTGCAGTTGTTGCTACTACTACTACTACCACTACTGCTGCTACTACTACTGCTACTACTACTACTACTACCACCACCACTACTACTACTACTACCACAAGCATGACTACTGCTATGCTTACTACTACTCCTATTACTACTATTGCGGCTGCTACTGCGACTACTTCTACTACTACTGTTTTAGCTATTCTACAACTACTACTACTAGTACCACTACTTTGCTACTGCTACTACTATTGCTGCTGCTACTACTGCTGCTGCTGCTGCTGCTGCTACTGCTACTACTACTACTATTACTACCAATACTAGTACATATACAACTACTACTACTCCTACTACAACTACTACTCTTTTTGCTACTATAGCCGCTGCTGCTACTACTACTATTGTTATTACTACTATTGCTTCTAAAGCTGCTGCTACTACTACTACTATTGCAACTAGTACTACTACTACTGCTACTACCACTACTGCTACAACAACTACTACTTCTACTACTACTACTGCTTCTGCTGCTACAGCTACCACTATTGCTACTACTACGGCGACTACTATTAGGAATAGTCTGACTGCCATTGGCACTACTGCTACAATGGCAACTACAACAACAACAACAACAACTACTACAACTACTACAACTACAACTATGACAACTTTGGGTACTACTTCTACTACTACTACTACTCTTGCTACTCCTCCTACTTCTACTGCTACTATTACTACTCCTACTCTCCTACTACTTCTGCTACTACTATGACAACTACCACTACTACTACTGCTACTAGTCCTATTGCCACAATAACTGCTACTGTGACTACTATTTCCATGACTGCGACTTCTACTATTACTGCAGCTACGACTACTATTATTACTGCTGCAACTACTATTGCTACTCCTACTGCTGGTATAGCTACTACTACTATAGTTGCTACTACTGCTACTATAAATTTTACTACTACTACTATACTACTATTGCTACTACTACTATTACAAGTACTGCTACTACCCCTATTCTACTTCCATTCCTACTACTAGTCATACTGCTACAGCTGCTACTATTCCTAACACTCTTCCTACTACTACTGCAAATACCACTAGTTCTACTACGACTATTACTTCCACTACTACTACTACTGCTATGACTCCTACTGCCAATCCTGCAACTACGACTACTACAACTGCTACAACTATTGCTAAACTACTACTATAACTACTACTACAACTACAACTCCTAATACAACAATAGCTACTATTGCTACTATTACTACAACTCTACCACTACGGCTGCTATTACTACGGCTACTACTAATACTAGTCTTACTCCTACTACTGCAGCAACAACTCCTAACACAACTACTATTGACACTACTACCACCACTATTACTACAACAACAGCAACAACAACTATTGCTACTACTACTACTGCTACTACTATTACTACTCCTACTACTACGACAAATGCTACTGCTACTACTACTACTTCTACTATTGCTACTGCTCCTACTGCTATTGCTACTATTACTACTGCAACTACTGCTGCTACTACTACTACTACATCTACAACTATTATTACTACAAATATAGATAATTCACAACTACTGCTACTACTGCTCCTACTAACACTACTACTACTATTGCTTCTACTACCACTACTACTGCTTCTACTGCTACTACTACTACTACTAATACTACTACAACTACTACTACTACAAATACTGCTACTACACCACTACCGCCACCACTACTACTGTCGCCACTACTACTACTACCACCATTATGCGACTAGTACAACTCCTGTTAGAACTACTGCTACGACACCTACAACTGCTGCTATTACTACTACTACGACTACTACTACCACTACCATAACTACATTTACTACTGTTCCAACTACTACCACAATCACTACTGCCACAACTACTATTACTACAACTACTACTACTATAACTACTACTGCTACTACTGCCACCGCTACTACAACTACTGCTACTACACTGCTACCGCCACCACTACTACCATCGTGACTACTACTGCTACCATTATTACTACTGGTACTACTACTACTAGAACTACTGCTACTACAACAACTACTGCTACTATGACTACTACTACTGCTACCACAACTACTATTACTACTGGTACTACTACCCCTTCTATTGCAACTATTGCCACCACTGCTACTACTGCCACTACTACTACAACTACTACTACTACACCTACTACTAGTCCTCCTAACACTATTGCTACTATGACTACTCCTACTTCTATAACAACTATTGCTACTATTGTAGCAATAGCTACTACTCAAACTGCTACTCCTCCTCCTCCTACTCTACCAGTACTGCTACAACAACAACTACTGCTACTATTACTACCACTAAGTCTACTGATACTACTACTACTAGTACTACTACTACCACAGCTACTACTATTTCTACTACTAATACTACTGCCACTAGTATTACTACTACTCCTACTACTAATTCTACTACTCCCACTACTGCTGGTACTATTACTCCTACTACTCCTCCTACTACTACTCATACTACTACAACTCCCCCACCTTCTATGACAACTACTACAACTACTACTATGATTGTGACTATTTCTACTACTACTACTACTACAACTATTGCTGCTGCTACTACTACTGCTACTTATAGTGCAACAGCTACTACTATTGCTTCTACTTCAACTATTGCTACTACTTTTATTATACTTCTACTGCTACTACAACTGCTACAACTACTGCTACTACCGCTACTCCTTCTATTACTCCTACTACTACTCCTACCACTGCTACTACTACTACTCCTACTTCTCCTCCAACTACCACTGCTACTACTACTAGTACTACTACTACTATTACAACCACTACTCCTACTGTAGCAACTACTCCTACAACTACATGTATAACAACTACTACTACAACTGCTGCTTCTACTACCACCACTACAACAATTACAACAACTACTGCTACGACTACTACTGTTGTTGCTTCTACTACTCCTACTACTCCATCTACTACTACTACTACTGTTACTACTACTCCGACTACAACTACTACTACAATTATAACTACTACTACTTTTACTGCTACTTCTACTGCTATAGCTACTACTACTACTACTGTTGTAGCTACTACTACTACTCCTACTACAACAACTACTACCACTACAACTACTGCTACTATTGCTACTACTACTGCTGTTGCTACGACTAATACCGTAACCACTACTACTGCAGCTCCTATACTACTACTACTGCTACTACGACTACAACTACTACTACTTCTGCTACTACTACTGCTACTACTGCTACTAGTCATACTTCTACTATAGTTGCTACAACTCCTACTACAGCTACAACTACTACTCTTACTACTACTACTACTGCTACTCCTACGACTACTAGTAGTACTACTACTACTACGACAACTATGGCCACTACTATTACTGCTGCTGCTGCTTCTACTACTTTTTTTGCTCCTGCTACTACTATAACTACTACTACAACAACAACTACTATTCCTACTATTACTTAATATGACTACTACTGCTACTACTACAACTACTACTACTCCTACTCCTATTGCTACTACTACTACTACAACTACTCCTACTACTACCACTAATTCTACACCAATAATTACTACTCCAACTACTACTTACTACTACTCCTACTACTACTAGTTCAGCAATAACTACTATTACTACTACTGCTATTGCTACTGCTCCAACTACTGCTATGACTACTACTACTACTAGTACTACTACTACTACTACTACTACTAGTACTACTACTATGACAACTACCGCTACTACTACTACTACTACTACTACTACTACTACTACTACTATTACTACTACCACTCAACATACAACTACTCCAAATACTACTACTACAACTAAAATTTCTGCTACTACTGCTACTACTCCAACTACGACAACTACTACTATTACTATTACTACTACTACTACTACTATTGCTATTAATGCCACTACTGCAGCTTTTACTGCTACCACAACTATAGCTAGCACTACTCCTACTATTGCTATTGCTGCTAGTAGTAATGTTACTCCTTAAACTCTGACTATAACAAATACTACTACCATAACTACTAGTGTTGTTGCTTCTACTACTACTATCACTAATACTGCTCCTGCTACTACCGCTACTCCTGCTGCAACTACTGCTATTGCTACTACTACTACAACTACTACTATCATTACTGCTCCTACTATGGCTTCGGCTACTACTACCACCACTACTACTACTATCACTACTCCTACTACTACTGGTACTACTACTACTATGACAACTAGTGCCGCTACTACTACTGCTGCTACTAGTTCTCCTACTACTACTGCTACTACCACTACTACTTCTACACCAACTATTGCTACTACTGCGATTACTCCGACTACTACAACTGCTACTACTACTGTTACTATTACTTACGACTACTAGTACTGCTACAGCTGCTACTATTACTACTCCTACTACTATTGCTACTACAACTACTACTGTTGCTCCCATTTCTGCTACTACTACTACTGCTGTAGGTCCTATCTTTGCTACTGCTACTACTACATATACTTACTACTACTTCTACTACTCCTACTACTACAACAACAACAACAACTACTACTACTGCAACAACTACATATTACTACTACTACTACTACTACTACTACTTCTACTACAACAAAAAATACTACTATTATAACTACTTATTACTATTACTTCTGCTACTACTATTGCTATTGCTACCACTCAACATACTACTACTATTACTCCTACTTCGACTAGTATTACTACTACTAATACTACCACAGCCACAACAGCTACTACTACTACTCCAGCTAGTAATTCTACCACCATTACTACTACTACTACTCCAGCTAGCAATTCTACCACTATTACTACTAAAAAAATTACTACTACAACTACTACTACAACTACTACTACAACTACTACTACAACTACTACTACCAATACTACTGCTTACAACTACTCCAACTACTACTACTACTACCATAACTACTACTACTAATTATTACTACTACTACTTATTATTACTGGTACTACTACTGCTGCGACTCCCCCTACTACAACTATGGCTACTACTACTGCTACTTCTACTACTACTAATACTACTGCTACTACTACTGCTACTTCTACTATTACTAATACTACTGCTACTACTACTGCTACTACAATGCTTACTACTATTACCACTACTCCCTCTACTACCATAGCAGGCACAACAACAACTACTACTACTATAATAACAACAACAACTACTAAGACTACTGCTACTACAACTACTACTTCTCCTACTACTACTGCTGCTGCTACTACTACTGTGACTGAAACTACTACACTACTAAAACTACAACTACCACTATAACTACTGCTACTACTACTCCAACTACTACTATTACTAATGCAATAACTGCTACTACTACTATTACTACTAAGGCTACTACTCTTGCTACTGCTATAGCTACTACTACTATTGCTGCGACCACTACTATTACTATAATTACTACTACTCCTCCTACAACTACCGCAGTCAATACGACTACTACTACTAATAATACAACAACTACTACTACCACTACTACTTCTGCAATAACTATTGCAACAACTACTATTACTGCAACTACTACTATAATACTATTACTATTGCTGCTGCTATTGCTACTACTCCAACTACTACCACTGCTAATGATACTACTACTACCACTATAACTATTACTGCTACAATTATTACTATTACTACTACTGTTGTTGCTGCTACTTCAACTACTACTATTGCTACTACTGCTACTACTCCAACTATTACTGCTACTACTAATACTACTACTTCTAGTAGTAGTATCAGTAGTATCAATAATATAAGTAGCAATAGTGGTAGTAGCAACAGTAGTAGTTTTAGTAGTAGTGTAATAGTAGGGTTGTAGTAGTAGAAGTAGCAGTAGTTGTAGAGATAGGAGTAGTAATTATAGTTGTAGTTATAGTAGTACTAATAGAAGTAGTCACAGCAGTACTAGTAGTAGTAATAGCAATTGTAGTAGTGGTTGTACTAGTAGTAGTAGTTGTTGTAGTAGTGTTGTAACTGTAGTAGCTATTGAAGTAGTGGTAGAGGTAGTACTAGTAGTGGTATTAGCAGCAGTAGCAGCATAGTAGTAGCAACAGTAGTAGTAGTAGTAGTTATCATAATGGTAGTAATAGAAGGAGTAGTAGTTGTGGAAGTAGGAGTAGCAGTAGTAGTAGTAGTAGCAGCAGCAGTTGTAGTTGTTGTTGTTGTCATTATAGTAATAGTAGTGGTCATTGTACGAGTTGTGTAGTAGAAGTCAGAGTAGTTGTAGGAGTAGCAGTAGAAGTAGTTGTAGTAGCGGTGGTAATAGCGGTGGTGGTAGTAGCAGTACTAATAGTAGGAGTAGTAGTAGTAATAGTAGTAGTTGTTGTAGTTGTAGTAGTAATAGTAGCAGTACTAATAATAGTGGTGCTAGTGGAGTAGTAGGAGTAGTAAGAGTAGAAGCAGTAGTTGTTATATTAGGAGTACTAGCAGGAGTCATAGTAGTAGTAGTTGTTGTAACGAACATAGCAGTATTAGTAGTAGTAATAGTAGAAATCATATAGTAGGTGTAGTAACAGAAGTAGTAGAAGTGGTCGTAGTAGTAGTGGCACTAGTAGTTGTTGTAGTAGTAGTAGTTGTAGTAGTAGTAGTAGTAGTAGTAGTAGTAGTAGTAGTAGTAGTAATAATAGACCTAGTAGTATAAGTAGCAGCAGCAGCAATAGCATTAGTAGTAGTGGTAGTAGTAGTAGTAGAAATAGTTATACTACTAGTAGAAGTAGTTGTAGTAGTAGCAGCAACAGTAGCTATAGTGTTGGTAGTAGTAGTTGTAGTAGTACTAGAAGTAGGGGTAGTAGTAGTTGAAGTAGTAGGAGGAGTAGTAGTCGGTGTAGGTTTACGAGTACTGGTAGATCTAGTAGTAGTAGCAGCAGCAGTTGTAGTAGCAGTAGTAATAGGAGTTGTAGTAGTAGTAGTAGGAGTAGTAGTCGGTGCGG